>JBAKGM010076870.1:0-32276 GCA_037177215.1 Asparagus racemosus | reverse complement strand
TTAAATTATGAAATTAGGGAATATATCCAAACTTTGACAATATTTTTATTTCTTTTTCAAATTTAAAGAAAATATTTAGCATAAAAAGTTATTGGACTAACTAAGTAAATCTCCGTTGAAGTATTAGGGAACACTCAACTTTCCCTCCTAACGTATCACTCAACTTATTTTCCATGAGCCCAATGTGGTCATTTTCTCAGCACACAATCAAATATTTAACAGATTTATTTAAAAGATTGATGAAATGACTATGTTTTTTGTAATTCAAAAAATAAATTTTCAATCTCAAATAGAGATAAACGGTATACAGGGGAGACTTGATTAAGGAGTAGTGATATAATTTTTCCTCCTCTCTCACTAACTCTACCATGTGCCACTGTCCGAAGCTGACAGATGCAAGAAGAGAAAATAGCGAAGAAGCTCAACAGAACATATTAATACCATTTAAACTCATAGAGAACCAAAGAAACATATCCATCTCAATCAAACACTTAGATTTCAGCAAGTTGATAATATTATGACAATTCTGCTAATGACACTAGAATACACTTGAGAGGAGAGTCATCTGCATGATTGACACCATACAACCACAATTTTAGGTCTTGTTTGGCCAAAAACAGAGAAATGATAGGAGTTGTGCATGTTTTAAAAGGTAAGTGCGCGATCAAGAGTTAGGCTAATTTCATTCACGTTGTGAAATTATAGTTCTAGGACGTCTTCTAAACCTGCTCGAGCCTTGATATTTGCAAAAATATTTTAAAAACATCTAATAGTTCACTAAAGCTCATATGTTCTAACACAAATAAATTTTTTTTGTTTGACAATAGGTAGCTAGAGTTAGTCCAAACTGCATGCTAACTACTTTCATTGCCAAAACAGTGTTAGGAAGTTAGCATAAGTAAATTGACAAATCATAAACAGTGTTAGGAAGTTAGGCTAATTTACTTACGAAGATGGAGGATGAGGAGGGCCACACGGAGGAGGAGGCGTCGAGCGGCGTCGATACGTCAATTAGATATGAGCGTGTCAACTAGCAGGCAGCGGTGTAGAGGGACCTAAGTGGCGTCGAGGTGATGTAGCATCGAGGAGGGGGTCTGGGCGAGTTGAGGCGTCGAGGGGACCTGATCGGCGGAGCTCTGTTGATCTGTGGCTGACAGTGGTGTCGAGGGACCTGAGTGGTATCGAGGGCAGGCGGAGAGGTGGCACAAAGCGACAGAGAGGGCAGACGAAGAGGGGGCAGACAGCGGCCTCGAGGGCATGCCGAGAGGGGGCAGGCAGCAGCGGAGAGCGGCGGGCGGAGAGGGGGCGTCGGGCAATGGAGAGGGGGTAGAGGGCGGCAGAGAGGGCAGGCGGAGAGGTGGCACGGAGTGGTAGAGAGGTAGGCAAAGAGGGGGCAGACAGCGACGTCGAGGGTAGGCGGAGAGGGGTAAGGAAGCAGCGAAGAGCGGCGGGCGGAGAGGGGGCGTCGGGCGGTGGAGAGGGGGCGAAGGGCGGTGGAGATGGGTGGACAATGGCGTCGAGGGCAGGTGGAGAGACAGCGGTGAGGGGGATACAGGCGAGCTAAGAGGCGGAGAGGGGACTTGGATTTTAGAACAAAGAACGGAGGCTGAGAAGTTTTAGACTTAGGGTTGGGATAGATCTAAAATGGATGGCTGAGATGCTGGCACGCAAATGCGTCGTTAGATGCAAAGGAGTCTCCTTAGATTCATATTACCCTATACACACACACACACACACACACACATGTGTGTGTGTGTGTGTGTTGCAAGGAAAGGCATAATGTGCTATGTTATTGCAGACCAATGTTGTATGTTCTTGCCATGTAATGTTATGCTATGCCTTGACCTAGAATTTATGAACATTATGCATGTTGGCCAAGGTTATACCTTGAAGCTTTATTTTCTCGATACATTATCATGAGACTTGGCCCTAAAGGTATGCATGATTAGGCACCATGATGTGGTATATACATGATATCGAAGATTGCCTATGTTTGGATACTGAGTGTGACCCTCATGATAATAAATCTATTTTGAAATCAAGAAAGTTCTCAGTTTAGGATACATTGCGATCGTACGTGGAGGCTCATGATTCTTCACCATCAAAAACTTGATCAGTATAAAACTTGATAAACTAAGAAAGAGATCAAGTATTTACATATATCAAGCCATTCCAGGAGTACTATCAACCTTAGGTCGACCTAGAGTGGGATTATAGATGTCGTGTGTCGTATATACCGGGCTACGGTTGAGGATGTGAGGAAAGGAGAGGTTAGGGAGCAGGAGCTTTTAGCTCTCCTGAGGGAACAAGTTAGCACCATCTTGGACCTATGTCAGCAGCTTACATCATCATGTGTTGACCTTATGAGGGAGATGTATCTCATGAGGTATGACAGTAGGGAGCTTAGGATCGCTTGGCAGCCTTAGCCAGTGATGACACTAGTAATCAGGCCTTACATTTCTACGAGGATCGACGTTCAAGCCCAAACTGCAACATACCCGCCTAGAACTCTGTCTGCGACCTGTGATCGATACTATCATCGGGGGCACACCCACATGATGTGCTACACATTCCTAGGCATGTGCTATACCTAGGGAAGTCAGGCCGCATTCTCCCAGATTGCCCTCTTCGTGCACTGGCGCCCACCTAGAGATGACGCCAGAGGAAACGACAACTGATTTATCATTAGAGAATCCTAGTAGGACACAGCCAAGCTCGAGGAGGACCCCCCATATCTACGTGGAGGACTAGACCCATAGTCATTCTAGATCCAGATATGCATTTTACTATGGATCGTGAGGGTGAGTAGTTACACATAGTTTCATATCATCTACATTCATCCCCGTTTATCGCATTCCATGTATTCTTTTAGATTGGGCTTGGCATGTTAGGACCAATAGTGGGGTAGAAGTAGTGGATCAATAGTGTTAGCTATGTCCTATAGTCATCTGTGCTCACTTTACGCAGACATGTTAGTGGTAGATTACACTGGGTATGACATCATCCTGGGAATGGATTGGCTTAGCACCTTCCACGCAACCATAGATTGCTACCAGCGAGCCATTAAATTTCATCTATCTAAGCATACACTGTTTGAGTTTGAGGAAGGTAGTAGGAGTTTAGGCCCTTAAGAGTATTGAGCCGTAGCTACTGGGATTCTGACCACAATGGAGGCAGAGAAGTCAATGAAGGTAAGACCTTTCTTACCTGTAGTGGGGAAATTTATGGACGTCTTTCTCGAGGAAATTGCTAGGACTACCACAACCCTGTAGTATAGAGTTTATCATCAATGTACTATTGGAAATAGTGTCGATATTCATACCAGCATATCGAATAGCCTCGAAGGTGTTGGAGGAGCCCAAGGATTAATTTGAGGACTACCGGAGGAAGAATTTATACGTCTTAGCTGTTCACCATGTGGAGCACCAGTTTTACTAGTAAGGAAGAAGGATGGAAGCGTAGATATGTCTGTAGATTACAAGATAATGAATCAAGTGACCATCAAGAACAAGTGCTTGATCCCTCAAATTGATGATCTATTTAATCAGTTAGGCGGAACTAATGTGTATTCTAAGTTAGATCTGAGGTCTGGGTATCATCAGCTCCAAGTGAAGAAGGAGGGGACATACCCAAGACTACTTTTAGGACCAGATATAGCCATTTTGAGTTCTTGGTTATACCTTTCGATGCAGCTAACGCCCCATCTATGTTTACCGCCCAGATGAATTAGGTCTTTGCTCCATACTTGGACAAGTTCATCATAGTTTTCATTGATTATATCTTGGTATATTCGAGGATTCGTGAAGTGCACAAGGAGCATCTAAGAGTGATGCTAGAAGTGATGAGGAAGGAACAACTGTATGGGGAACTCGAGAAGTGCGAGTTCTGGCTGAGTGAAGTTGCCTTATTCCAATATATAGTATCAGCAATGAAAATAGCTGTTAACGGCAAGAAAATTGAGGATACAGTCAGGTGGATGACCAAAGGATGTAGCAGAAGTTCATAGATTCTTAGGACTAGTGGGATATTAACAGAGATTTGTTAAGAACTTTTTTAAAGATTGCTGGTCCAATGACAAAGTTGACCTAGAAGGATAAAAGTTTAAGTGGACCAAAGAGTATCAAGAATTATTCAAGGAGTTGAAGAAGAGATTTACCATCTGTTGGATCTCTTACGCCGTTCTTAGTGCTACATTCAGCAAGAAACTTTGGTGTGTGCTGATGCAAAATAGAAAGGTGCTCAGTTACGCCTTGTGACTATTGAAGCCTCATGAGATGAAGTACGCCACCTATGATTTGGAGTTGGTTGCTGTCATCTTTGCCTTGATGTTTTGGAGAAATCACCAATTGGGTGAACGAGTTGAGGTTTTCACTGACCATAAAAGCTTGAAGTACATATTCACCTAGAAGGAACTCAACATGAGGCACATAAGATAGTTAGAGTTCTTTGTGGATTATGATGTAGTTTATAGTATTACTTGAGAAAGGTCAATGTAGTACTTGACGCCTTGAGTAGACATCCGGAGTTGAGGATGTTAACATCTCAGATAGATATAGCTAAGGAATTCTCTAGTTATAGTTTGAAGTGTTGCCTCCGAATGCATGACAACAATTGATGATTATCCAGATAGATTCCCATCTAGTGGAGAGGATTCAAACGGAGCAAACCAGCGATGAGAGGATTCAAGAATTAAAGAAGCTAGTTGAGGATCGGAAAATGATAGATTTACGCATAAGGGAGGATGGGAACCTGATATATAGAGAGCGTATGTGCATGTCAAAAGGGGATGTTTGGAGAGAGATGTTGACAGAAGCTCATGCCTCAATATGCAATATGCATCCAGGTGGGACTAAGATGTATCATGACCATTGCAAGAGATTTTGCTGGGAATGCATGAAGAAGGAAATCGCCAAGTTCATGTCCTAATGCATGACTTGTCAACAAGTCAAAGCTAAGCATTAGAGACTAGGGGGTCTATTGCAGCAGTTACCCATTCCACAAGGGAATTGAAAGCATATTACGGTGGATTTTTTAAAGGTGTTACCTAGGATAACGAGAGGTAACAACGCAGTATGGTTATCATGGATCGATTTAATCAAGTTGGCACACTTTATACCATTCAAAATCGAACACCTTACTAATCACCTCGTCAAGAGATACATGTAGAAGATTGTACAACTTCATGAAGTACCCTTTAGTATCGTGTTCAACTGAGATACCCATTTTCTATCACACTTCTAGCAAGAGCTTCACGCGCTGTATGGCCAGAGATGTAGATCCTTAGTTTGTTGGGATGAAGTTTGAGAAAAGGAGATGCTATGTCTGAAAATGGTGATTAGGGTTGTGGATAAGATCCAACTAGTAAGGGATCATTTGAAGAGAGCTCAAGATCGCTAGAAAAATTGGGTAGACATAGGATGAAGGCCTTTAGAGTTCAAGGAGTGTGACCATGTATTCTTGAGGATTTCACCAACCCGGAGAGTTCTACACTTTGGACTGAGGAGGAAGTTAAGTCCTAGATACGTAGGTCTGTTCAATGTCTTAGAGCATGTCAAAAAAGTAGCTTATCATTTTACGTTGCCGCCTTGTGTGTCCGGAGTGCATAATATTTTCCATGTTTTGCAGCTTTAGAGAAACATTTTGGGGGATCGCCGTGTAATTAACAATTTTTTTTGCATTTTTAAACCCTCATTTCCTATAATTTTTGAATAATTTTATTTGCTACAAAGTGTTTTTTAATGGATTTTTAGGAAATAAAGAATTTAATAAAAAAAAGAGCTCAAATAAATATTACCTCAAATACTCCAAATGAACCCTAATTGAAGATGAAGAGAAGCTCAAAAGAAGCACAAAAAAAAAGCAGAGGAAAATGACCAAAGAAAACAAGTCAAACAATGTCATCGATAAGCCCATTGATGAGTGCTATAGTAATTGCCATCCTTTCATCCAACGTCCAAAATTATCTTCGTTTGGGCCAAGTTTGATCTAAGGACTTATATTGGTTTATGTATTTCATAAATAGAGGTAGAGAGTGAGGGTGAGGGGTGGAAAAATTTTGTGAATCTTCTTTTAGAGGATAGGAGGACTACTTTTTTGAGAAGGCCTTTCAAATATTGTAAAACTTTAGTTTTGCAATAAAAATGAATTTCTCATTTTAATTTTTTTATGAAGACTTGTAGAAATTTGGGTCTTAGTTTTTAAAGTTTCTTATTTAATTACAATTGCATGTTTAGGAAATAGTTTAGGTTTAATTCATGCGTTGCTTTGCTTGTCTAATTTTCATGTTTAGCTAGTTTTTCTTGCTTAATTTAGGAGTAGATTGATTTCATGCTTAGACAGTTAGTTTATTTTCTTGCTTTTATTTGCTTTTTATAACTAGTTTCTGTTCTTGTCTTTTTGTTCATACTTTCTTTATTTTCTCATAATTTAGGTTTTAATAAAATGTGTTGCTTAAATTCTTAGGATAACTAGGATATGAAGGAAGCTAGTAAAATTTATTTATTAATATTAGATTTGCTTTCTTTTATGCCTTAATTATTTATGTAATCAATTAAAATAATCGTTAGTAGAATATTCTAATTTGATAGGTTATACATTTCTTAAGTGGCTTGATAATATATATTTATTATGTATTGATTGTTATTTCCAATTGATTATCTTTGCATAAACTTAAATTTTATTTTTAGAATCTTTCTTGATAATATATACTTTCTTTAATTAGATTGATAGGTTATGCTTTTTAATTCTAAAAATGAAAAAAAAGAGAGTAATTTCTAGATCTAGTAAATAGTTATATAGTGGAATCTACCCTATTTTCCTAGTTTAATTTCTCTTGCTCTCTCGTCCCTAGTTTTGTTAGTTTTATATTTTCTTTCTTTTTCTAGTTCTTATAGTTTTTGCATTTTCTTTGTACTTCTTTTACCTCTTTATTTTCTTTCCCCATTTTCTCTTATTTTTCTAATTATTTCTATTGCTTTATTTTTGCACTTTTGCATTTCTATCCTCTCATCTCTCCATCTTTCTAGATCTATTTTCTTTTATTTAATCAAAAATAAAAAAACTCTTGTTCAACAACTTTTCTTATTAAACCTATTTTCAATTAACTTTCGAAAATACAATTTTCAATTTAAAAAATTTCAAAACCCCCTTCTTGTGGTTTGATATTTTCTATACTATAACTTGGTTGTGCACTTACAATGCACACTTTCTCATATGCAAAGTTTTTGGTGCCGTTGCCATTGGGAGTTATCTTTGATTTATTTTGGATTTCTTTTTTGAGGTTCCTTGATTCATTTGTTCAGTTGCCTAAGATTCAAAACTTAGATTGAAGGTGATTAGGAAGAGAAGGCCAAGTTTTGCTTTCGTCGAGGGAGGTAAATTTTCTTCACTTTCACTTTTCAATTCTTGGTTAGATTCTCCCAATCTAGCAATTTAGGTTAAAAAAATAACAAAAGTTTTCCTTTCTTGTTGAACCTAATAAAATCCACCATTAACTTATAAGATAAAAATCCAAACAAAACCTTTTCACCTTTATTTTTTTACCCTAAATAAAAAACGTTTAGAAACAATTTGCTTAAGGCATCTACTTGTAGATTGCTTTTATTTTCTTGGGGTTGTATTTGTATTTAGTTAGTAGAAATTAATAAATTGATATTGAGCATTTTGATTTGTGCACACACTTGGAAATATCTTTAAAGGCAAAAACCCAAATCAAGATAAGGTGAGTGATTTCATCACCTTTTGCTTAGCCCAAAAATCACTTAATTCCTCACTAAACAAACTCAAGACTTAATTTTATCACCCTTTCCTTAGCAATCCAATATAGTATTGAATTGATGAACCCTCTGCACGTATCTTTAGGTCAGATAATCTTGTGCAGTGGTGGTTGTGGTGCTTATCCAGGTATAGTTAACCTCTGCAGCATTGAATCATTGTCCCGTAGCAAGCCAGTATAGTAGGAAAGTTACTGTATGGTTTGCCCTTTGCTTTGTTTCATTAGGATTTTCTCTTTTTATCCTTTTTCAAACATCTTTTTATATTTTTCTTTTACAAACTTTTTTTTTCTTTTTAGACCTTTTTCTTAGGTTTAATAGCAAAAAATACAAAAAAGAGTTTTTTTTTGTTTATGCAAGTTTGGATTAAGGATAATACCAAATGTTTAGTTCGTGTAAATTAAAAGAAATGGCTAATCCTAATCCACCCGTGCTTCAGGATATATGTTATCTTACTAGGAATGTAGTTCTATCTTACATTAGACTTCCAAATGTTAATGGTCTTAAGTATGAGCTTAAACCTCACTTTATAAACATACTGTGTAAATTTTTAGGAAATGAGTTCGAAGATGCTTACATTTTTATATCTGCATTTGAGAAAGTCTATCTTATGATAAAAATTATAAAGTTATTTGAGGATGCAATCAAGCTCAGATTTATCCCCATTGTTGTGAAGAATAAGGCTAAAAAAGTTGTATAGCTTGCCCACAAATTCTATTTCCACTTGGGATGAATTTGTTACCCTTTTTTTAAAACTTCTTCCTAATTCATAAAATGGTAAAGCTTAGGACAAATATTCAGAATCATAAAATAATCTCTAGTGAAACCATTCTGAAAGTATTTTAATAGGCTTAAGTATCTTTTCATCCAATGTCTTCATCATAGTATAGAATTGTGGTATTTTGCCAAATCATTTATGAAATATTGAATTATTCTTCAAAGACATCTTTAGAATCTTTGTGTCGAAGAAATTTCATGAAGAAAAATGCTGATGAAGCCTGAAAATTTTTAGAGAACTTTTCTGAGAAAACTATTTAATGGGAACAATGCGATGAAAGAGCAACTTTAGCAGTTCCTTCAACCAAATCTAGTGGTTTGTCCTCAGAGCCGAACATAGCCTCTAAAGCTTAGATATCTACAATCTTACATCGGTTAGAAGCTTTAGAAACTAAAGAACAAGCTCCTGCTCATGTCAATCAAGTTTTTTCACCAGGATGTCATAATTGCGTGTCTCAGACTCATATTTTGGAGGTGTACCCTCTGCTAGGAAATAACCAACCACTTAATCAGATAAACGTTGTATTCTAGCTTTCTAGGAATGATCCATTGTGTTTGAAATATGTTAAATTTCTTAGGAAGTCCAAAGTTCAATCCCTATTCAGCTCTACAATCTCCCAAGTGGAACATGGGTCCATTTAACACTCACAACAATCTTTATAATCCACAATACAATCTTACGTACCGAAATTAGAATCCTCAAAAATAGTCTATCATTTGTGCTCTACCAGGATTCAATAATTATCATGAGAAAAGATTTAGTGTCCTAGAGAAGGGTTTAGAAGCCATGTTGAAAGCATTCACCCAAACCACTAACATGTTGACTCAATCATCCAACATATTAAATAACCAAGCCTGAATGCCTCCTGATCAAACTTTTTCTTCTTCTTCAAACCAAACATCTAAATCTAAACAATCACCCCTCCTTCTGATAAGTTTGTACAACTATCCTCTTCTGCTGACGACCAAGAAATCGAATCTGAGCCTAATCTAGATAGTTTCAAACCTGTTGCACCCTTCCCAGATAGACTTAGGCCTAAGAAGAACTCTTCACAAAAAATCTTAGACACATCAAGAAGGTCAAAGTCAACATTTCTCTTTTATATGTCACAAAATAGATCCCCTCCTATGCCAATTTTTAAAAAACCTATGCACAAAGAAGAGGTCTACCCAAGTCCCTAAGAAAGCCTTCTTAGCCAACAACATTAGTGAAATCATGACCAAGTCAATGCCTTAAAAATATAAGGACCCTGGTTGTCCTACAATTTCATGCACTATAGGAAACACTGTCATTAATAATGCACTCTTAGTCTTAGGAGCTCGTGTTAAACTTCTCCCATATTCGATCTACCAATAACATGGAGTAACCAATTAGATGCACACTGAAATAGATCTGTGAAGATATTGAAGGGAGAAATAGAGGATATTTTGATTAAGGTTGGGGAGTACACATTTCTAGTGGATTGCATAGACTTAGAAATGCAGCCTGTTTTTATCTTCAGTTACTTGACCTTTTCGGTAGATCGTTCTTAGCCACTTCAAATGCTCTGATCAACTGTAAAAACTAGTCAAATAAAGCTATCTTTTAGGAATATAACTGTAGATCTCAACAAATTCAATTTAGAAAAATAACTGAATGATCCATCAGATCAACTCCTAGAATAGAACTTCATTCAGTAAATATCTAGCGAACAGTTCGTGGAAGAGTTTGAGTCAGACTTTAGCCCAACTAACCTGAATTTTAAAGAAATTTTTAATAAAGAGATCAGATTCATAGAGGAGTTAGAATCAGAACAAGTCTTTAAGAAGAAATCACTGATTTAGATACAAGTTGCACTAATCTTAGCTTCAAACAACTCTTTGCTGATGAGCTTCGATTCCTGGAAGATATAGAATACTAGCCTATCATGTATCATGAACTTGGATTTGAGGTAGTTTTTAAAGAAGAGCTGATTTTTTTAGGGAAATTTTTCATTCATGTGGGACCTGAGCTCAACTCAGAGACTAGCTTTTCTAATTGATCAACATCAAAATTTTTGATTTAACAGATTACCCCCTACCTACCTACCATCAAATGCTACAAAAATTACTGAAAACCTCAGAGAGTATAGAATTCAAGCACATCGTAGAGTTTATCTTCTTAGACTTCTTTAAAATTTATGGTAGAATTTTTAGCAACAATGTAGAAATTTATGTAGAACGTGAGCTTTTTATTTCTAATCCTTTTTTCTGCATCTTTATTCTCGGTTGCATCATGGATAATGAGACAAAAGACAATAATAAGAATAATAATAAGAATAATTAAAGAATTTTCTTTTCTTTCATTTGGAGAGATTCTAGAAAAAAGAAAAAAGAAAAGGAAAAAGTAAAATAAAAAAAAGAAACTAAAAGAAAGGGAAAAAGGAAAAAAAAAGAGACAAGGAAAATTTTCTGCTACACTCTCCTCCCATCTGTCAGAATTGAAGGTAATTGTAGAATTTGTCATTATTCAAGTCAACCAAATGTGAGTGCTCTCACATCATATAGCTTGCATTGATGACAATGCAAAACTTAGATGTAAGGGTGAAGACTAGTCATCTTTTCTCCTTATCTTTTCTTTTCTTATATTATTTTATCCTTTCTTTTTTATTCTTCTATCCTTTTTCTAAAAAACATATGTCACTTGGTAATTGATAAAGTTGATTAGTAATTGATTTACTTGATGAATTTTTAAACTTTCTAGTTTTTTTATTAGCTTTATACTTAAGTAAGCCTTTTTATGATAACTCTAAATACATTTTTGAGAGATGATTTATGATTATTAATGTACTATACCCTAATATATATCTAACTTAGAATTTATTAGAAAAAATGAAATTTTTTGTGTTTATCTTCTAGATGTCAATTCCTCAAATCCTTTTGATTTAAATATTTCCCAAGTAATATGGAAAAAAACTAGAAAAAGTGCGAAAATGGGCACTGTAGGGTCGAAAAAGTTTTGTTTTGATTGACTTTGAATAGATTACAATCAAGCTCTCTCGATTACAGAGGAAGAGAAGATTGATTTGACTTCTCTTTTATTATGTGGGTTCTTGGTAGCGAAAGGATGCTTCTCTCAATGCTCACGTCGAGACTGCTTCCCGTTGACGATCAGAACAAGATTGCTGGTGATCTTGACTGCTGGATGCTTGAGTCTTTGTTCGTCTGTGACTCTCTGCGTGCGTCTGCCTGTGTCTGTGCTTGTCCTTCATAGCTGCTCATGACTATTTATACGGATTTGAGTATGTAACTGACATGCTGGAAGTGTGGAAACGTGGGCGAGCTTTGGGCAGTCATGGGCGTAACTGACGCCTGCCCTTTAGCCCACGTGGCTGACTAGGTCTTCGAGGCCGTTACGGGTCATGAGCTTCGTAGGCGAACCTCGTTAAATGTCGAGCTTCGTTGTATAGGTAAACCTCGATTAACAACTGAGCTTCACTAAGCAGACGAACCTCGGTTGACTGTCAAGCTTCGCTGCGTGGGCGAACCTCGGTTGGATGTCGAGCTTCGCTGTGTTGGCGAACCTTGGTTAAATGTCGAGCTTCACTGCCTGGGCGAATCTCGTTTGAATGTCGAGCTTCGTTACATGGGCGAACCTCGGTTGAATGTCGAGTTTTACTACTTGAGTGAACCTCGGATGAGAGTCGCGTTTCACTGTTTGGGCGAACCTCGGTTGGTTGACGAGCTTCGCTGCTTGGGTGAACCTTTGTTGCATGTTGAGCTTCGCTGCTTGGGCAGTCAAGAGGTCCGTGACCCTCGGCTTCTAGATTTTTTTTGGCTGTCTACAGGCACCAATAAAAATCTTGAACCCCAAGGTGATTCTATCCTACGAAGCCAAAGTTGACTGAGCAAATTAAGCCCGAGGAGTGTTTCCATACTTAATAACCAAAGACCAAATGGATTAGAATTCATTGGCCCAAAGCTTGTTATATGGTCACTAAGAAAGCCTGATAAAGTAGAAAAAAATCACCATTGAATGAAGAGATAAATGTACGTGTATGTGTCACACACACACACACACACACATATTTATTCTTAGAAAGTGAAATTAATCAAGAGGGCTTGGAAATTGATTGAAGGAAAAAGTTAGTATGTCCTTTTAAGAATTTTAAATAAACGTTTCTAAGTTAGACTTAGTTTTTATGAATACAATGAAAAGATTTTTTTAAAAATTTACTTTAGAGTTATGCATAAAGATATTCCTTGAGTAAAAACTAGCTTTAACTAGATCGTTTAAAGATATCAAGTGAAGTAATTTTATATTGACTTTTTTAAATTGGTAAGTTAACTTAATTTGGTGGGTATATTCACTACAAACCCTCACAAGACTATAACTCATCCTCTAGTGTTTGGGTTTTAGAGGCTTGTTGTATGCGCTAAATACAGCGGCGATTCCTATAAAAGTGAGTTAAGTTATGTCTTTGATAGAGGACTACCAAAGTTTAGGTGCAGGGTGTTTGATTAATAATTTTTATTGCATTTTTATACCCTCATCTCCTATAATTATTGAATATTTTTATTTGCAACTAAGTGTCTTTTAATGTATTTTCAGGAAATAAAATATTTAATGAAAAAAGAGCTCAACTGAAGATTATCTTAAGCCCAAAAACTCCAAATAGACCCCAATTAAAGCCAAAGAGAAGTCCAAAAGAAGCCCAAGAAAAAGCGGAGGAAAATGACCCAAGAAAACAAGTCAAAACAACCACATTGATGAGCCAATCGATGAGTGCTACAGTAATTTCTAACCTTTCATCCAATGGTTGAAAATTAATTTTTTGCGACCAAGTTTGATCCAAGGGCTCATATTGATTCATGTAATCTTTAAATAGCAATAGAGAGTGAGGATGCGGGGTGTGAAAAATTTATAAATCCTCTTTTAGAGGATAGGAGGGCTACGTTTTTTAGCAAGCCTTCCAAATATTGTAAAATTTTAGTTTTGCAATAAAAATAAGTTTTTTCACTTTTTAATTTCTTTTTATCATGAAGACTTGAAGAAATTTGGGTCTACACAAGCGGTCAATCCCTTACAATGTGAGCTTTTAAGTTTTTAAATTTTAATATTAATTTAGAATTACATGTTTAGGAAATAGTTTAGATTAATTCATGCTTTGCTTTGCTTATTTAATTTTCATTCTTAATTTGTTTTTTTTTTTTTTTTGCTTAATTTAGGAGTAGATTTATTTTCATGCTTAGATAGTTAACTTACTTTCTTACTTTTATTTACTTTTTATAATTAGTTCCTTTTCTTGTCTTTTTATTCATGCTTTCTTTATTTGCTCATAATTTAGGATTAATAAAATGGGTGGCTAAAATTCTTAGGATAATTAGGACTAAAGGAAACTAGTATAACTTATTTATTAGAGTTAAATTTGCTCTCTTTTATGCCTTAATTGTTTATGTAGAGATTAATCAATTAAAATAATAGTTAATGGAATATTCTAATTTGATAGGTGATATTTATGTGGTTTGAAAATATATGCTTATTAGTATTCTAGGATTATGATTTTCAATTGATTATCTACGCATAAACTTTAATTTTATTTTAGAATCTATCTTGATCATCTATGCTTTTTAAATTAGATTAATTTGTTATGCTTGTTAATTCTAAAAATACATAAATAAAGAGAGTAATTACTAGTCTGATAAATAATTATTTAGTGGAATCTATGCTAATTTCTTAATTTAATTTTTTTGCTTTGTTTCCCTTTTAGTCCTTAGTTTTGTTAGTTTTATCTTTTCTTTCTTCTTCTGATTCTTTTAGTTTTTGCATTTTCTTCTAGCACTTTTACCTCTCTATTTTCTTTCTCCCTTTTCTTTATTTTTCTTTTTATTTCTAATGTTTGTTTTCATTTTTGCATTTCTATTCTCTCCTCTCTCTCTTTCTAATTCTATTTTCTTTTCTTTATCAAAAATTCAGAATCCCCTTTTCAACACTTTTTGATAAAAAACCATTTTTCAGCTAACTTTCAAAAAGAACAATTCCAATTTAAATATTATAAAAACCACCTCCTTGTGGTTCGATATTTTCTATACCATAACTTGGTTGTGTACTTGCAAATCACTTCATTTCTAACACAATGTCATGTAATGGACATCCCTAAGCTTGAAGTCCGAGACAGTATCTTGTTACGGTATGAACCCGTCGTTATCATAAATCAAAGCGAGAAGATCCTTAAGAATTGTAGCATTCCACTCGTCTTAGTCTAGGATACAAACTATCCAAATGAGGTTACTTGGGAAAGAGAGAAGGAGATTCATGCCTAATATCTACATCTTTTTGGTTAGGAGGTATCTTTTCTTTTACGGTCTTGTTCCACACCTTGTTCTTTGAATTTCGAGGATAATTTTTTTAGGGGTATATGATGTAAGGACCCTCGAATCAATTTCAAACATAGATCTCAATCTGATAATTTGAAAAGTTTGATTTTGTCGAATCCTAGATTTTTGAAACATATCACATTCTTTATTTAAGTGGTAGGTCACAATTGTCATTGTTATTTTTATCTTTTATTAAAAATTAAGTTTTGAGTTTTTCAAGTTGTTTTATTTTGGTTTTCATAATCTTTTGGGTTTTAAGAGACATAATGGGCTTTAAGGCATATTAGCCTATTGGGTTAGACCCATCAGAAGGACATCCACTAACCCACCATCCATCCGATGATTCTTCATGTAAAAGCACCATTTTCTTTCGCTCTAAAACTAGGAGAGTTCGGGAGAACTTGGAGGCCTAGATAGAGATATCTACACCCCAAGGCAAGTGATTTTACTTGCTAAGTTGATTATTTCAAAATTCTAATTTATTGGTCTTCTCGATCTTGATTTTCTCTATCTTTTCAACTAAGAAAATTTTGATTTTGATTACTTTCAAATTCATGGGTTTTTATCAAGGGAGGATTTCTCTAATAGGTGGATCTCAATCCACGATCTCTTTCAAGGAGAAGAACCCAATGTTGTAATATTGCCTTTACAAGATTGAGTCTTTAATTCATGATTTGAGGTATTTTTCATGGGTCTTTGTGCATTTTCAAATCTCTGTATTCTTTTAATATTTTTGAATTGAAATGAGTAGTTTGGATAGGGCTTGTGCCCATTTTTGGGTTGGATTGTGAGCCCTTGAGCTTGGTTGGAATTGCGAGCCCTTGAGCTCTAATGGTGGATTGTGAATGCTTGATGTTTTGAAGGGAAATTTGGTAGAATAGTTTTCTTTTGGTAGTTAAAAACTTGGGTAGAGTTGGTTTTTTATTAGGTTTTGAACTGAGTGAGAATTTGATCGAAAATATTTGGGATTCATGGCTTTTAGCACGAACGCATGCACTCCACCTGATGAGCACATGCACTCAATGACATAACGAGAACTTATTGTTTTGTAGTGCTTGAGCGCATGCGCCAAAACAATGAGCGTATGTACTCAAATGCATTTTTCAAAGATGATTTCTTTTGATTTTTATCTATTTGTTGTTAGAACTTGGCTCACCCAACCTCCGAGTTCACGGGCTTAGCATTAGAAACAAATTCATTTGATTTGAGAAATTGATCTGTTTGAGCTTGATTTTCAAGTTTCTTTGGTTTTCTTTCATTGATTGTCATTTCAGTTATGCAATTAAGCTTGTTCTTGCCATCTTGAGATAAAGTAGATTATATATTAGTCACTTGGCTATAGTTCCATATTTAAATTTATTTCTTTGATATCATGATATATCCATGTTTACGTATGCAAGTAAGGCATGTAGTGCTATGTTATCACATAGTAGTATCATATGTTATTGCCATGTTATGTTATGCTATTCCTCGACATAGAGTTCAAGAATATTATGCATGTTGGCCTAGGTTATACATCAGAGCTTTGTTTGCTCCGTACGTTATCATGAGACTTGGCCCTAGGGGTAGCATAATTAGGCACCATGATGTGGTATATGCATGATGATTATGCTTGCCTATGTTTGGATATTGAGCATGTCCTGTGTGACACTAAATCAAGAACATTCTCTATTTTGAGATCAAGAAAATTCTCGGTTTGTGATACATTACGACCGTGAGTGGAGGCTCGTGATTCTCCAGCACCAAAAACTTGATCAAATATAAACTATGGTAAACTAAGAAAAAGAAACAAAAAAAGAGATCAAGTATACGCATGTATCAAGTCATGATGACTTGCTTTGTTTTTTGACGGGCATGTTTCATTTGCTTTGGGAACCTAGTCAGAGAGGGCACCCACAAGGTGGACGTTATCTATGGATTGAGTTATTCGGACTTATTGTATAACATATTATGTATAACTAAGTAATAAAAATGTTCATGTGGTTTAATTAATGGGAGAGATTTTGACATCTCAAAGATAATGGGTGGCTTGGGTTTGTGTTTGATCGCTAATGCTAGATGAGTCTGTGCACATAAACTAAGTAAAGTAAAAATTTAAGTAATATTCCTTGCCGGTACACCAGACACACATTATCCCGTGAGAGTTTTCCCTAAACAAGATTAAGTAAAAGCCTATTAGTTAGATTCACCCACTGCCTTTGCATCACACTCTAGAAGCTAGGTGCACTCTTGTTGTTATCTCTGTGTTTGTTCAGGTTATCCACTTTTATCTCTTCTATGGTCAAATAAGATGCATGTTTCTTTTCATGAAAGTAAGTAAAGTGATACAGTTATATAGCCTTCTTATGCTTAAACTAGTCATGCATTCATGATACATGCTACATATGCACAAAACCACTCTTTAGTTTATCACTTGCCAGACGATTCTTTGACTATCGCGGTTTGCACAGTAGTTGCAAACCTGAATCCTCCACCCCTCCTTTCAAGCACACCAAAATCTAGTGATCTTCCGTAGATGGAGTTTCTATCGACCAACTTGCCTATCTGTTTATTAATTATGACCTTATTATTTATGCTCATCTTTTCACTGCTATGTAGTGACCCGGATGTACTTAACATTTGTAATAGTTGTTTTAGACTTATGAGGCCATGTGGCTTGGCTTTTATCTATCTGAGTTGATGTTATTAATATCAGACTCATGATATCTTTTATGTTATTCATCATATGTTGGACTTGTTAATATTTTTTGAGTATCATGCTTTCGCTATGTATTTGAGCTATATACTTGCTTATGATGTATATCAGTTCCTTGTATTTGCTTTTATGCGTGATTCTATGATTCTGTTCTATGTACGGTGAATGAGATGTATGTACCGATCATTGTTATAGGCTTCAAGTATATATGTAATACATCAGTTCCTTGCCTCTAGTTGTACGTCTCTTGTTGACATTGGTTATTTCTCTTGCAGCTATTTTACCTATTTATCCATCCATTAGATAGTGCATGTTTGGTGCTTCAGATGATGCCAATCTTGTAAGCTTCGCTTTCCTACGCTAGGCTATGGTGGGGAGGAACTTTTGTTTGGCTGACACCGAATTTGATAAAAGTTTTTACCCATTCAAGTTCGATTGATCAATGCTCATCCATCTTTTTAGCAAGAAGAAGAGCTGGGTCAATATGGCAGAGATTAAAAAGAAACCATGCATCTTTGAGTCGAGGTCAAGAAGTACTAAGATCTCCGTGAAGCAGAATGATCTTTGCATGATTGGTTGTCTCAAGTTGAGCAAGAGTACACCAAGGTGATAGAGATTGTGAGACTGCTTGATTCCTAATTAAGGGACATTTTGCCTGGTCCTAGAGGAAGTTCTCATGGAAGTCAAGCACCTTCTCGTTGCAATAGTGCTAGCTGTTGAGTGTCCATTACTCTTATAAGTCTCTTCACTGTATAGATCTTCCCTTTTATTGTAAATATTTGATCGAACAATGAAATCTACCTTTGAGTCCTGAAATCTTTGATGAAATGCTACTTTATTGCAAGTTTTTGGGCACCATTAGATATTGAGAAATGCTTGTTTTTATCTTAGCCTCCCTCTTTTTTCAGGTGATTAGGTCTTGACTTGGTTGAATTATGGGATAATAATACTACATGGCCTCACCTTTTTTGGGATCATCAACATTACTATTTTAAGCCCAATAAGTGGGGCCAACTATCCTCTAATATCTTATTTTGGCATCTGGGTGTGATTCTACATGCTAGTTGTTGTGAGAATCCCAGGAGGGTGTGGTCAAAAGACAGGCCTGCCAAGTAGGAAGTGTCCGACACAGCGGACATCCATTGGTCATGAATTTTTATAAATGAAGAATTGCATGTGGTCCATCTTCCTCACTTTGCCCTTAGATTTTTTCACCTTATTGTCCCCTTAAAGGTGAACATTACTATTCAATCATGGTTTCTA
This sequence comes from Asparagus racemosus, assembly GCA_037177215.1. Classification (NCBI taxonomy): domain Eukaryota; kingdom Viridiplantae; phylum Streptophyta; class Magnoliopsida; order Asparagales; family Asparagaceae; genus Asparagus; species Asparagus racemosus. Next base: position 13,433 of record JBAKGM010076870.1, on the reverse strand, counting down.
GGCCGTCTCCTTGCAGGTCATTTTCACCGGTTTTGCCTTCTTCTACACATGAGGAAAGTACCACTGACCGGTCTTGCTTGAACTGTAGGTGCAAAAACTTGAGGTGAATCAATGACACCGAGAAGAAATCACTACTTATGGTGGCATCCGTTATTGTTTACAAAAGATAGTATGTCGTCTCTGAGTTTTGGCTGAGTATGCTTTGGTGTGTCCAGAGGGAGAATGTCACATTCGTCACCATTTAGCCAGTTCACAAGGGGGGCAACCTTCTTGGGCCTAGATGAGTCCTGATTTTATTGTGAAGGGTCCAGTGACTTTCTCGAGGATGTCAGAATGCTAAAGTCCACGCTTAAGGGCTTGCTTTCTTAATGTCCCTCAGACAGTAGTAAAAATCTGGTGTCATCATCATATTTAGGCATTTGGCAGAAGTCTCGGACATGTCTAGTCGAGTTTTGGCGGGTTTCCTTGGCGTCCCCTGTTGTTTTCGCCATCATTTGTAATTTCATCTTGATTTGTAAAGTGTATTTCCTTTTGTACACAAATTACAATCATACTTGAGGATTTACTTCTTGTGGTAGTTGGATATCTTGCGTGCATTTGTCTTTATCCATTCATTGTTATGATTTTTTTGAGGGGGTACCATTTAGATGCATACTAATTGAGCTTGACGATGAGTTGTTGATAGAAAGTTCCGTTTAGAGGCATACTAATTAAGCAGGACAGTGATTTGCTGATAGAAAGTACCATTCAGAGGCATACTGATTAAGAATGACTGTGGTTTGCTTATAGAAAGCACCATTCAAAGGCAAACTAATTAAGAATGATAGTGATTTACTAATAGAAAGTACTATTCAGAGGCATACTGGTTTAGCATGATGCTGAATTGAGGCATCGCACAAAGGCATAGTGATAAGCATGTCGATGTCAAGGGGAACTTTCATTCAAAAGCGCAATGATTGCCCTACTTTTAGTGTTCAAAGGCACTCAAAGTGATTGAGCGTGGTGTCAATTGGTTTAAAGAGGGTATGGTAAAGAAGCATATTGATTGAGCATGACGGCGATTGATTCGTAGAAAATATCTTGCTGAGGCATACTGATTAAGTATGATAGTGATTTGTCTCTAAAGAGTATTGTTCAGAGGCATACTGGTTAAACATAACTGTGATTTGTCTATGAAGAATACCATTTGGAGACATACTGATTTAGCATGATGGTGATTGATTCGTAGAAAGTACTATGGTACAACCATTGACTCTTTTCAATGACTGATGGTTTTAACCTATACCGATGGCATGAGAGCCGTGATTATTGTCCATCTCATTGCGAGGTTAGTTCCAGCTGCTGAGTTGAGCCATGTTGTGGGCATTGGCAATTGCAGGGCTGTCCTAAAACCAGGAGGTGAAAAACAACACCTGTCCATCATGCAAGATTTGGTGATTTCCAAAGCTACATTAGGAGTGCAAGTAGGTTACAACCATAGTGGTGACTTAGTCACACGCTACTTCCAAGAGTCATTTGAGGCATCATTGTCATGTGCTCATAGGATAACCACACTAACAAGAGGTTGGCTGTCCACCCCACTTCTTCCCATTTCAAGCTCACACTGGTAGATGGTAGAAAAAGACCCTTCATTTGATGAGCAATTAGCCCGGATTGGCCATTGTCGGCTGCTAGTTCCTGAATTATTGAACGGATTTGATACTGTCCTGTGCGTGGAGGATGTCGATGAGAGAGATAGGCGTGCTCAGGGGGGTTCATTAGTTCGGGAGAATAGGCATCATGTCAAAGCTACTATCAATCCGCTCAAGGAACGTGACATCGTTCGCCGAATCATTTCTTCTCAGAACCATCGGCTATTTCCTACTCAACGAGAACTACAGCTCCGAATTGTTAATAGAGAATGAGAGGTTTAAATCCATCACTGAGGACCTGCTTCTAGACTCTGGAAAAAGTTTCCCATGGAAGGCGGGCTTCTCGTAGAGACTAGACTTTTGTAGTTTTCCTCATCTTTTAGGTTGATTTTCGTGTGACGTAATCATTTGATCAATCAATGGAACATTGTACTCTATGAAAGTAATGATCTCTTAAATCAGTATTTTATTCTTGTTGCTTTAACCACAAGGCTAACCTCTGGCCATCCCCAAGATTTGAATCAGGGGTAAGGCAGTCGCCAAGGCATTTTAGTTGTCGGAGCTATTCGGTTTTGTGAGTCTGCCTAGTTTTAATCGCCACATTGGGAAGATGTGACGCCGATCTCGATCGCGCTTCTTCCATTCTTTAAGAGAAAATATTTTCTCTTTTATACTTCAATACATTGCTCAAAATAAATATTCTCTTCTCAGTTATCTATTTTATCCCTTGGGTTAAGGGAAATCTTCTAATTCGTGCATTTGTTAGTGGATAGGTCTTGACCTGCCGGTGACTCCTTTTATAACAGCAACTTTGTTATCTATACAACAGTACCACCTGATTGAACTGAGATACTATAAAGGCATTTTATCTGATTGCGCCATAAATGTTCCTTCGAACGAGGCTAGTTTCTCACTTGAATTTGTGGTCTGGTCACGAAGTAATGCTCTCATGATCTCGAGGTCATGGTGGACGCGAGGGTGTTGCTCATCTTCTTCTTTCCATTCTCAACATGGATAACGAAATGTCTCCCTTCTGACCATGGTCTGCTAACACTAGGCTTCTAGAGTTGTCACCAACTACACGCAATGAAGAAGTCCTTTACATCACTATGATTGTCAAAACAATGGAACTCTACAGATGCAGAAGAGGCTCCTCGAGTTTCGTCAGTCCTTTCCTGAGTCATCATCAAAGGTAGTCGACTGGGGCCAAAAAATGGATGATCTTGAGGTGTTGCATCACCGCTTCTCTGACATTCATCTTGCTCAAGTAAACACCGACCAACATTTTAGATGAACCATGGAACGGTATCAGTTCTAGGTGGGAGATGCTATGTGTCACGCAAAGGCTGATCATGAAGAATTCCAGCAATCTATCCCCTCCACTTTGCAAGTTGATAAGGCCAAACTTGAGAAGGAGTTAAAGAGCATCAATGCTGAGTATGCCGAGATGGTTCGAGCTCTTGGGAGGTACAAGTAAGGTTGTCCAAAGGGCCCGGCCCGGCCCGGAAAACCAGGTCTGGACTGGGCAAGACCGGGGCACAGACCCGGGTGGACTGGGCCGGGCCCAGGTCCGGGCTCGTGCCTGACCGGGCCGCCCCAAATTTTTTTATTTTTTTATTTTTTTATTTTTTCTTTAAAAATTAAGTTTTTTTAAAATAACGAAATTTAAAGAGTAATTAAAAATAAAATATGTAAAATTTTGATAAAAAATCAATCATACTAAGTGTTTACTAAGTAGTAGAAAATTATATTCTATTAGTATATAGTTATAATATATGTAAAGTATACATTAATGATCATATCATACTATAATTATGTATTGTTATACATTAGAAATGTATATGTAAGTATATATAAGTATATATTAATAACAATATATACTTAAATATATATATATATAAGTATACATTAATAACCATTTTATACTATAATTATATATTAAAAATATATATAAATATATATATAATATAAAATTAAAACACCGGGCCGGGCCCGGGCTGGGCGTCACCACCTCAGTCCAGACCCGGCCTCGGCCCTGGTTTCCGGGCTAAGCCCGGGCCGGGTCCGGGCCCCGGGCCCAATTGGACAGCCCTAGGTACAAGGAGATGCTCAGGGGGTCCAGACAAGAGAAGAGCTCTAGTGCAAAGTAGAATACTATGGGGCCATCAACCATAATGATTGGGTAACAAGTCATATGTTTTCATATTTATTTATTTCCATGCATCAATTTCTTTTGTTTGTAAGTTCCTTTGGATCCTGTTCTTAAAGAACTAATTTTTATTAGTCCAGACTTTAAAATTCTCCATTTATTGATCGCGCCGTGGGCTAGGTCTTTACTTATGACCCCAAATGCTAGCAACTTCTGATTGCGAGATAGACAGTCGTGGAGAGAGTTGGGTCATGTCACCGTGAGAAATCGTGGCCATTGTGGCATTTGATTTTGTGAGACTTTGATCGTTTTCCAAGCCTATTGATTATCATGTTTATTAGATTTTTATACCCATATTTCAAAAAAATTATGTAAATAAATGACTAATATTATATTTCTAACCGTTTTATAAGGAAAATGAAGAAAATAATTAGCGCTCAAATGAAGATTATCTCAAGCCCAAAAGACTCTAAATGAATCCCAATTGAAGCTGAAGAGAAGTCCAAAAGAAGCCCAAGAAGTCGAAGAAAAATCGAAGGAAGATAGCCTAAGAAAATAAGTCAAAACAACCTCATCAATGAGCGATGCTCATCAATGAGTCCATCGATGAGCTCATCGATCAGTCTATCGATGAGTGCTACCGTAATTTCCAGCCTTTCATCCACTGGCCTCAAATTTATCCTTGGCTGCCAAGTTTGATCCACAGGCTCATATTGGTTTGTCTAATCTATAAATAGGAGTAGAGAGTAAGAGTGAGGGATGTCTAAAAATTTTTGTGAATCCTCTTTTAGGGATAGGAGGGCTACTCTTTCAGAAGGCCTTCTAAAATTATAAAATTTTAGTTTTGCATTAAAAATGAAAATTATTTTTCCTCTTTAAATTTCTTCTTCTCTTGTGTTGGTGAAGACTTGAAGATTTTTCTTTGGTCTACATAAGGGGTCAACTCCTTGCAATATGAGTTTTAAAATTTTCTCGTTCAATTAGAATTGAATCTTTAGGAAATAGTTTAGACTTAATTTATGCATTGCTTTGCTTATTAAATTTTCATGCTTAATTAGTTTTTTTACTTAATTTTGGAGTAGATTTATTTTAATGGGTAGATAGTTAGTTTATTTTCTAGCTTTTTATTTGTTTTTTTAGTTTTAATTTTTGCCTTTTTATTCATGTTTTCTTTCAATTGCTCATAATTTAGGATTTAGTATAATGTGTGGCTAGATTTCTTAGGATAATTAGGGCAAGAGGAAACTAGTATAACTTATTTATTAGAGTTAAAATTGCTCTCTTTTAGGCCTTAATTATTTATGCAGAGATTAATTAATCAAAATAATAGTTGATAGAATATAATTTTATATGTTATACTTTCCCTGAGTAGTTTGATAATCTATGCTTATTGGTATTCTAGGATTATTATTTTCAATTTATTATCTATGCATAAGTTTCAATTTTATTTTTAAAATCTATCTTGATAAGATATGCTTTCTTTAATTAGATTGATAGGTTATTCTTTTTAATTCTAAAATGAATTTAAAAAAGGGAGTAATTTCTAAATCTAATAAATAGTTATCTAGTAGAATCTATCCTAATTTCCTAGTTTTATTTTCTTGCTCTTTCTCTCCCTAGTTTTATTAGTTTTCATCTTTTCTTTCTTTTTCTAATTCTTTTATGGTCTGTTTGGATACAAAGGAGAGGAGGGAAGGGGAGTGGTTGACTTAAACCCAATGGGGAGGGAGTGGAAAGGAAATGGGTGAAATGTATTCATTTGTATTTGGATAGACAACGAGGGGATGGAAGGGTACACTATAATATGTGTTTGTTAAGAGTGGGGGACGGGAAGGGAAGGGGACCTACTTGACCAGTATGCCATTTTAATAAAATGACAAAGAACGCCTTTTTGTTTTCTCATATAAGGCAATATTAGAATTTCAAGAAATTCCACTTGAAACCCCTCCCTTCCCCTCCCAATCCGTCAACGTTTGGAGGGTTGAGAAAGTGGCTGTATTTTCTAATTTTCATCCCTCCCCTCCCCTACCTTGCTAATTAAAAAGTATAAGCAAACACAATGTTAGGAGGGTTAACATTGTAAACCTCCCCCTCCCCTCTAAAAAAACTCTATCCAAACTCAGTGCCAGTCTTTGTGTTTTCTTTCTTGTTTCTTTTACCTATCCATTTTCTTTCTCCTTTTTCTCTTGTTTTTCTTTCTTTTATTTTTTCATTTTCTCTTTCTTATTTGCATTACTATTCGCTCCTCTCTCCCTCTTTCTAGTGCTATTTATTTTCTTTGTCAAAAATCCAAAACCCCTTTTTCAACTTCTTTTCATAAAAATCCTCTTTTCAAAAAACTCTCAAAAAAGAAAATTTCCAATTAAAAAATTTCAAACCCACCTTCTTGTGGATCGACATTTTTCTATAGCATAGCTTGTTTATGCACTTGCAACACACACACACATACATATACTCATTTTCATACCCAACACCTATGTTAGGAATGTCAACGCTTGAGGAGGGGGTGTTGTTTTAAACCCCTTTGGTTTCCAAGAGTGTAATTGCATTCGAGTGGGGAAGTAAAAGGATGCCACCCATCTCGTAACCATTGAGCGCGTACTCTTCTAAAAAAGAGATAATTTGAGAGTCTAAGCATCTCATCTTCCCTCCTTACTAAACACCAATTCTTGCACACGGTTTCGTTCATGCTTTAATGTGCATGCAAAATGCGATATTGTCCTTCTTCGATTTTATGACTAGATAAGCACTATGATTTAGAGATCTAAGACTAATAATTACCCATTACCCATTATCTTTGTAACTGGTTAATTAAATTATCTTTCTATCTTATCAAATTATTTCTCCTATGAACTTATGTAGCCTTAGTTTTACCCATCTTAACTACAACATGCCAAAACTTTCTACACAGAGGATTCCAGAGTTCAAATGGCAAATTCGTATCTAAGTTTGAGCATCAAACTGAGTCAAAATACCTTTTTTTTACTATAAGTGGATGCATGAATTTTAGACAGAGAATGTAATTGGACCCTCGTAGAGCAAGATATTCTAGAATTACTAAGACTATGTTGTGCACTATCAGACAGTGAGTATGCATGTTGCATTACGAAGGATATAGTTTGTTAAAACTTTTAATTAGAATTAATAAAATTTGATTTGTTAGATTCCTTATTTGAATATAGTTCTAGGACAACAAGTAGATCTCAATTCCAAGTTCTACGGAGAGAGATATACTCATTTTACTCAAGGGTAGGTCTCTATGACCGGCAGAAAATAGAATGTGTAGTTACATTGAAAATCAAGCCAAACCCACATTAATATGCAATCTTTTAACACCAAATTCCTACTACACCCTAACATAAAAAAGATATTGTCTTTGCTACATACATGTACTTGTATGATGATTTTATGAAGAAAAGCTAGGGCCTTGAACAAAACTTTCTGCAGTGAAGGTGCATGTGCATGTATTAGGGTGTATTATCGAGAAAAGCGGCATATTTGCCCCATGCAAGTTAACATTTACCATTAAAACATCATAAAATCTATTTCTACTCATCTTATCTTAGAATTAAATCGCCATTGTTGCGATCTGCCGTTACGATATGCCTGTATCTTTGAGAATTTTTGTTAAAACTTGAATAAATTAATTTTTCATGCGAAATTTATCATAAATAATTCATAAAAATATGAGTTATTAATTATATAATCTTTTAGGGTGTTTTATGCAAATAGTTTTAGTGGTCTGAGCTGGAAGCGGGTAAATTTGAAATGCGTTTCGTGCTAGTTAAGCTTACGGTCGTGCCATTAGCACTAGCTATAGAGCACTTGTATAAATTTTATGTAGTTTGTCGAGGTCCCAATTAATTGTTATGAATTTTTATATAAATACTCTGTTTTTGGTGTTTTGCGCAAAGACGCCAAATGATGAGGATTTGGTCATAATTTAAAAACTACAATCTAATTATTAAATGGCTAAGCCTTAATTAGTTTATGGTTAGCAATGATATAAACATGTGGGCCTTCAATGCTTTTGATCCAAGCCAAGCTAAACTTTTACCAATTAACCCTAATTCCTACGTAAAGGTGAATTCCAAGCCTGATTATTTGATAACCCCAACCTTATTAGGGCCTATGTGAACCCCTGGCGCTTGTGCGGCAAAAAGCTAACGCAGGACCCACGTGAGTATATAAATGGCTGATGATATCTAAAAACTCTCTCTCCTAAAATTGTCTTGCTGCTGCCGTTTTCTCCTTCTCCTTCCCTTGTTTCGACCAAGAAAAAAAAAAGAGAAAAAAAGAAGAAGAAAAAGACGGAGAGAGAGAGAAGTAAGAAAGAGGAAGAGAAAATAGAGAGATACAAACATTCTTGGTGAATCCTCCTCCTCTTCAACACATGGAGTTCATACGATAGCAATGGAGGAATTGGATCTCATCTTGAGAAATTGTATTGCAGTATCTATATCGTTAGATCACCATGGCAAGTATCACTCGCTCTCTTTTTTTATTCTAGGAATTATTACGTGCATTATACATAAGTCGCGTTTTTAATTATGATTGGATGATTAAAACCCTATTATAGAGTTCATAGTTGATATTTTCCCAGATGATTAAAGTATGATAATATCAGATTAAATAGGTTTAAATCCTTTATGAACATGTTAGATATATCAAAATCGTAGAATCAAAATCGTCGAAACATGCACGAAAGATTCGTGAAACCCTAATTCTTATAGTCACATTGTTTTAGACTTGGTAACATGGTTTAGAAAGTTTCAATTAGTCCCCTCAACATGCTCGAAGGTGTACTAGAAGACTAGAGTCAAAATAGAGAAGAAACAACGACAAACGAGATGAAAATTTGTAAAACAATAACAGATTTGACGTCTGAAAGAGTGGTATCAAGCGTCTAGTCAAAAATCAGACATCTGGTCATCTGAAGCCATATGTCTGATGGGAGCATTAGACATCTGATTGGGAGAAGTAGATATCTCAATCGAATTTCAACAAAAACATGACTTTCGATTCTTTTATCAGAGATGTCTGGTTTTTATTGGGAGATTTCTGGTTGTACATTCAGATGTCTGGGTGATTTTAATCATCCATCTAAGTTCTTTTGGTGCTTATTAACTTTCTATTGAATTGTAGTTTATAGTCAGTCTATTGGAATACTTATCGATTTCAAACTTGTTTTAAGAGAGAATATGAGACTACTTGATGATGTAGAATGTTTCAGTCCAATCCAGAATGATATCTAGTGATTTTTTTAACCTTATATCTCCTTGATATCCTTTCTAGTTATTTGACTTTTGACCATAGTTGATTGATGAGTTTATTTTCAGGTTATTTATATATTTTAGGCTAAATGGCAGTTATACAACCTATTGTTTCATCTACTTTTCACTTATATACCCTCACTTATATTTAGTAGTTAGAAAATGCCCTCAAGTTTTTTAAAATTGCACTTACCCTTATTTTTGGTAGCACTTACATGCCCTAAAGTTATTAAAACTTGCACTTAAATACCCTAAAGTTTTTAAATTTGACACTTAATACACTAAAGTTTTTAAAACTTGCACTGAAATACCCTCAAATTTGCATAACTGAGGGTATTTATGTGCAAGTTTTAAAAACTTTAGGTTGTTTAAGTGCTAGTTGTAAAAACTTTAGAGTATTTAAGTGCCGCTCTAAAAAAAGTGTGAGCATATAAGTGCAATCTTAAAAAACTTTAGAGATTATTTTTTCAACCAAATACAAGTTGAGGTATATAAGTGAAAAGTAGTTCAAACAATAGGGTATATAAGTGCTATTTAGCCTATATTTTGAGACATAATCTTATCCCGATAAATTAGTAGTTATTTTGGTTGTCTGTTAAGACCTTCACATTTCGTATTCACAGATTAACTTACCCTTCTATACAAAATGTATAGTGAAGGCTTGGTAGTTACTTGAAACCCTCGCTATTGAGTTTGTTTTTATCATGTTGCTTTTGTAAATGCCATTATCCTAATATTTGAGGATAGTTGAATTTATAATTGAGCAAACTGTATTAATATAAATGAATGTAACTTTTTGAGCTACACTAATCAGGATGAATTATTGTTTTGAACTTAAAATAGACTTCTCCTATTATCCACAACCCTTTTGAGGTATGTTGGACGATTTTTGTGTTAATCCTCTTTCTGCTCAATTGGGTAATCTATTTAATAACCAAACTTGAGTTGTTATATGTTTTTGATAATTTGGAAGTGTCCTATTATGTCTGGAAAGACTTGACGCTTAAAATTGATGGTGAATTATAATATTATTACAAGTAATGTGACTTGAAGGAGTATTTTTAATGAATTAGTAGTGTGAGTAGTCCTATACGATACCTACATTGTATTTTTGGAGTGTTTGCCACTCATATAACCCATCACACTGATATAAATTAAGAGAAAATGCTATAGGGCCCCAAACTCAAAACGGGAATGTAACGTACCCCCACTACTAAGTCAACGTGTCTTCTAACTCTTAAATTGAGGTTTTATTGTGTTTACTCCACAAATACACTGCCACTTAAGCACTAGTTTTTTCCCATTATACCCCTAATTAATAATGCCCCACGTGATTTTTTCTTAGCTAGTTTGAAACTCTCCTCCCCCCTCATCATCACCCTTCCCTTTTCCCCTTTCCCCAAACTCAATCCTTCATGACCATTACTAACAAACTCTCATCTTCTCTCCCTCTTCCCCCCCCCCTCCACCATAATAATCCCCCTCCTCTTTTCTCTCTTTCTCCCCAAACTCAATTCACATGGCCATCATCATCAACAACTTCGCCGTACCATTGATAACTAACCCATGACAACCACCCAAGCTCCTCAGTACGATTCTAACCAACATAATCTCCACCATCATTGAGATCTGCACTAGCGATAACATTTCCCTTGTCTTCAAAAATGACACTGAATAGATTGCTCAACAACGCCTCCCTCCTCATAAGTTTAACAACTAACACATAAGATTAACAACTGATGGGGCATAAAACATGCAAAGTTGTAAGGGTGCAACAATCAAATTATAGTATTTAAGATATCGATCCACGGGAAAAGAGAGTATTAGAAAGACTATTTGGGTTCTTAGATTGTGTAGGAAATTAAGAATGAGAGTGTAAACAAGAGTGTAGAGTGATTTGGGTAGAGATTTTTCACAAAAATAAAAGGCTAAAGCAAGAGGTAAGAATGAGAGATAGAAAATAACAAAATAAAAAGAGAGAGAATAACAAAATAAAAAGAAAATAAAAATAAAAATAAATCAAAACAAGAAAGGAATGAAAAGATGGAGGAAATCAAGAGTGGGAAGTAGGAATCTAGTATTGAATCCAATGGTTAATTTCAAATTGTATTTAAGAATTACTCACTTTTTATTCACATGTTTCTTAGATTTCCTAAGCATAGACTATCAAGTTACTCAAAATAAGCATAACCTATCAAAGTCATATTTAAAAAATATTATCACTAATGAAAATAAATAAATAACTATAGAGTAACCCTAGAATTGAATAAGTATAACCTATCAAACCATCCAAGAAAAGCATAGACTATCAAACTCTTTTTCTACCAATTAGTTTTCTAATTAATTATTCTAATATGATCACTTTAAGCATAAAGAGAGCAAATAAAAAACACAAAAGGAAGTTAAACTAGTTTCATATAATCCTAGACTTCCTACAATAATTAACTACTCATATTAAAAGATAAAAATAAAGAAGGAAAATTTATACGAGAAAGTATTAAAGATAAGAAAATAAATCTAAATGACAAAGAAAATAAAGAAAGTAAATAAAGCATAAATGGAAAGAAAAATAAAATTTACACTACAAAGCAATAAAAGAGCAAGAAAATAAATATACACTACAAAGTAAGAAAATAATATTATACTACAAAGCATAAGATAAATTTATACTGCAAAATAACAAATCTACTCTACCAAACATGAAATTAAAAATAAAAAATAAAATTCTAAAATATGCAATTATAAAACAAGAAAATAAAAATTTACATTGCAAGGGGTTGGCCTCTTGAGAAGCAAATATTCATCTTCATCATCAAAAGAGAAGAAGAAAGAAAATTGAAAAAGAGGAAATTATTTTATTTATTGCAAATAAAAAGTTTATACTTTGGAAAGTCTTCTCAATTAAGAGTAACCCCCTCTCTAAAAAGGAGTTCTAAAAATTTTTCACACATCAAACCCCTCACTCTACCCCTCTATTTTATAGCCTACAGCCTTCAACCTCAGCCCTTGGATTAGCTAGAGTTTTGGGAGAATAAAATTCAACCATTGATCGATTCAATTACACTTTAATCAATAGACTCATCAATGGACTCATCTATGGATTCATCGATGTATTCGTTAGTGGCCTCATTAATGAGCTTATTGATTAATTTGTAACAAAATTGTAACAAATTATTTTGACTTTGTTGACTCCATCTCTTTTGGTTTTTGGGCTTCTTGCAGCCTTCAATAAAGTCCTTAAAAATGAGAAGAATTGGTTTATTTAGGCTTTTATTCTTTAAATCTTCATTACCTACAAATTAAGATAAAAAATATTATTAGCAAATATTTTTATTCAAAATAAAATTGATAATGAGGGTATAAAAGTCTAATAAAATATGATGATCAAATACCCCCTCGCCTAATCTCTTGCTAGTCCTCTAGCAAAGAAAGAAAATGAAAAGAAAGAAAAAGAAGTCTTAACTTACTTTAGCTGGAATCACGGTTGTATTTAGCATATACAACAAGCCTTTAAACCCTAAGTTACCCTAGGGGATGAATTGTAATTTCGTGAGGGTTTATAGTGAATATACCCACAACATTAGGTCAACTTGCCATCTTGAAGAAGTCAATAAACAATATTCATTTGAGATCTTTAATCAATTTAATTAGAGTTAGTTTATTCTTAAGAAAATATTATTATGCATATCTCCCATGTAAATTTCTTAGAAAATCTTTTCATCATAGCTATAAAAAACCAAGTCTAACTCAGAAATTTATCCAAAATTCTTAAAGGAAAATGTTAACTATTTGTTTCAAACAATTCCCAAGCCTCTTAATCAGTTTATTTTCTAATATATATACATACATACATATATACATACAGGTGTCTTTTCGCTCCTTGGTGATATTTTCTACTTTATCGAGCTTTTCTAAGTGATCATGTAATGACTTTGGGCCAATTGGGCTTAGATCATTAAGTATAGAAATACTCCTTGGGCTTAATTGCTCAGTCAACTTAGGTTTAGTAAGATAGAATCACCTTAGAGTTGAAGATTTTATTGGTGCCCATTTTTCGCACTCTTTTCTCCTTTTTTGTGAGTTAGTATATATGCATTTATATATATAACTTGAGAAAAATTTAAGTCAAGAGGACTTTGAGAACTTATTATCTACTCTTAGTTAAGCATGAATAAATTTCATTATTTATAATAAAATCCTAAGTTAGAACTAGGATAGAGTATACTATTTTGAAAATCAATTTTAAAAAATTTATTTAGAGTTATCATAAAAAGGCTAACTTGAGTATAAGACTAACTGATAACTAGTGAGTTTGAAGATTCATCAAGTAAATTAATTATTAATTAACTTTGTCAAGTTGGCAAGTGACATATATATATA
>JBAKGM010076804.1:0-13397 GCA_037177215.1 Asparagus racemosus | reverse complement strand
GTGGTTTTTACCCTAAATTTATTTAGGGGGTTTTCCATGTAAATCTGTGTGTTCTTTACTACTTCTGAAATACTTTAGCTACAGCTCTGCTCTATTGGGCCATGGGTTTGTCCCAACAAAATGAGGAGAATTTTTTTATGTTTACGACAAATAAAGTAATTATTGCATGATTTCTATATACTACATGAACTGCTACATATTCCGTGGGAGTTTGGCAGTTTGCTACCAATGGTAAGTAAGACATTATTTAACTATTCTTAACCTCATGAAAATTATGTCATAATAAAAAGATTTGAATGTTAAAATTAGAAGTAAAATTTCATTTTAAATTAAGTTAAGATCATGACTTATGAGTCATGATCCAAAATTTTTGAAGTGTTGACCTTGAAACTTGGAAGGAAAAATACTGCAAATATAAAGCCTTAACTTTATAATTAATATGGGGTAATTGAATATTAGTTTTAAATCACTCATCATTGCAAATTGGTTCCTAAAATCTCAGTATTACTCATTAGTCCTTCAAATCTATATGACCCTTGCAATTTTGTCTCTTTGGTTCAGTAATGTGAGTTTTTAGGAGAATATTCTGTTATCTTTAATGAAATATGAGAATGTTTACCAATTATACCATCCTTCAAAACGGTTTTTAAATCCACAACTCGCTTATCCTAAAGTCCAAAGCGAATAAGTTTTTCTTCCCCAACAGTCAATGGCATTATCAAACCCATATCTGAGCTCTTTTCATGGTGTTATTCCACCTAAATCCTATATAATTCTCTACATTTTCTACTCTATCCATTTCACATCATATACTAGAGGGAAACATATACTTGAGGGATTATTTAGGTAATTGCAGATGTTCACCAACCATGTTTAGAAAAAATAACGAAAAACTTAATAGAGGAGAGGGACAAATTTGCAATAAACTACAAATTTGAGGAACTAATGAGTAAATGCTGAGATTCGATGGACTAATTAACAATTATGGACGATGACTAGTATATAAGAGACTAATAGGCAATTCCTCCTAAACTTAATTCTTACTAAAACAGCTTCACATACATAGCTCTAATTCGTTCCCTCTCTCAATTTGGGGAGTGTTCCTTGGCCTCAAACAGCAAATCGATGAGTTTGATCAGTTCATGAGATTACTCAATCTCCACCTTCGTTCTCCTCAACAAAGGTAACCTTTTTCCCTGAAATATCTGCAATGTTTTTGCCCTTTTTAGGGCGCTTTAGATGCGGAATTTGATGAATTTGTTTAAATTATAGGGCTTCCGCATGAGAAGCGTGCAGATGAACAAGGGTCGGCCTCCTGAGGCCTTATATTTCTTCATTTGGACTGTTGAGGTAGAGAGTCGATCGATTCTTGTTTGTTTAGGGATTTTAATTTTGAGTGAAATTTGTAATTTGTAGTAGAAATGTCAATTCTTTTACTCCTTTATTTTATTTTTTTGTGCCTTTTACTCGATGGTTGCCCTAAAATTAGAATTTGGAAAGGATACCTGATGCATACAAATTCTTAAAATGAACTGGAAATAGATAAATTACTTTTGTGTTTTTGTTCCTTTGCGTAGTTTTCTTCTCCCTTACGAAAGTTTTTTTTGGATGCAAATGTGTTCCACAGGTCCCTTTTCATGTTGACATTCTCTTTAGATTTCCTTCTTTTGTTATTGACCAAGTCTGAAATGTTAAATTCTACATGGTGGGATGCATTGGCTTACTTGTGCAGAACAACCAGCAGCATGTGTGTTTTGAGCCAAATAATCATCTCGTTTTTATATGTTCGATTTGAATGGTTTGATTGTTCTTTTAACAATGAATCGGATTATCTATTAGTGTGTGTGTGTGTATATATATGCAGCTGTGTCCTTGTACACTATTTTACAGTTTTGCCTTGTCCTGTACCCATACCCGCACCCATACTAGTACCCGTACCCGTTTCCATGCAACTTAGATGATAGGTAATGCAAAAGGCAATTAGCACCAAAGGTATCAACTAGCAATATCATGGTTAGATACTAAGGGGCTGTTTGGTTGCTTTCCATCACATTCTAAAAATAATTTTCCTTCACTTTTTGGTATTTCCCTCACTTTCATGGAAAAGTATTTCTTGTGTTTGTTTCGTCAATAAACATGGAGCATAATTGCTTTCCACCACTTTCATTAGTTTGGTTCAACTGAAAAGATAAGAAAATAATTGATGTGTGAATACATTCCCTCATTTTCTAGTGTTTGGTTCAAACTAAAAAAAAAAGAAACCATGGTTGTGGTCACCATAGTGTGCTTACCACCCATATAGGACAAACCCTTTGAAGCAAATATTTATTTGCATCTCGGCAAAAAACCATAACATCACAACAAGCAATTGTATATACATCCTGCCAACGCATATGGTAACCCTAGCTATTTCCCCGTTTTCAAACATATCTGCATTGGATTTGTATCGTCTGAGGGGAAATCAAATAACCTCTTCTCTGCATACAACCAACTTAGCACTGTAGTTTAAAGAAATTAGAATTTGAATTAGGAAAAACAAAATAAAATAGAAATGTAAAAATTTTCACATGTCCACTCTACTATACAAATAGAAATAACAAGCTAATGACCTCAAATAAAAGGGGGAAAGAAAATGAGACCACACTGCAATTTAACAACAGAGTTCAGTATATAATTAAGCTTTGCTGAACTCATAATAATTTGTATTCATTCTTTTACCCAAAACCAAAATAAAATCCTTTGGTTAAAAAAAAGGCAAAAAAAGATACATACACTCTCCAAAATCCCCAAACCCCCCAAAATCACAATAGTTGACCAGCCACTTGGACCTGACTATCTTCAGCAGGACCTGCGCCTTCCTCTTTGCCCTCTCTGAGCACCCGCTATGAACCATCGCCAGCAGCTGAGTCACTACCCTGTCGCCATCGCCTCCTTCTGCAACCCCTTTGCTTCCCCCACCACCACCACCATCACCCCCGCCACGTGCTCCCCCATATTTCATCTAAATCCCTAAATCAAATCTTTCACCACTCAAGAAACAAACAAAGATAAACAACAAAACCCAAGAGGCCTAAACCCCAAAAACCCCTCACCTTCTTGTTGATGTCCTTGACGCGACTCTTGAGCTTAGTAGCGAGCAACCCTAGCCGATGATTTCAAGAGGTCAACAACGAAGCGGGAGAGAGGAAGGAGAAAAAGGGAGAGAGTGATGGAAAAGCGGGTAAAAAAGGAGGTAGAACAGGGAATGAGAGAGAGAGCGGTAACCCTAGTTTTTCTCCCTTTCTCTCCAGCGCCAAAGAAATAGTACGGTTCAGTTTTTTTATATCGACTTTATTCACTTTTCTCCGATTTCGGGCTTTTTGGGGGCGGAAACTTACTTTCTCCCAAATCCTGCGTGGCATTCATTTTCTCTTCCTCTTTTCTGTTTTATTTTGGCAAGCCAAGCATAAAAAAATGGAGAAAACTAACAATTTTTTTACTCTCAATTTTTTGGGGGCTTTTCTTCACTTATTTGACCAACCAAACAGCCCCTAAGTGCGCTGGGGATTTCCTCTATCCTATGTGCTAATACCACTCTTTGAGTCGAATTTGATAGACCATGTTCTACATAACAAGTGGGGTAATTGACAAAACTTAATTTGCAGCCAAAGTCTCAGGACATAGATTTAGAGATAACTTTTTATGTTAAGTATCCCAAAAGCATTTGTTACTTTGGAGATATTGAGGCCTATATAAAAAATTGAGTGTAATTGATTCCATGGATCTCTATTTTAGCCTTTTGTGACAGTGATACACTATGAGACTGTTCAGTCGCCTAAAAAATCAAAGAAAGGTGTAATAGGAAATTTGTTTCCTATAATAGTTTCCCTTTCTTTGTTTGGTTGACACCTTGAAACCACTTGAAACCAAGAAAAAAGGTGAAGTGTCACATTATTATTGGATGATGTGACCTATGGATTTATAAACTCATTTTATGAGTTATTTTCAGGAAAAAGGAGGAAATAATCTTTGACAGTTTCCTCCGCCATTTTCTTTTTTATTTTGGTTTCTAAGGAGCTAAGCAAACATGCCCTATATGAAAGAATGAAAAAAAGCAGGGAAGGCCAGAGCTTGAGGAATCCTCATTGTTCTCATAAAGAAGTGACCTAGTAATACTTGAGGAGTATACTAGTTTAGGAATAAGGATGACAAAAATTAAAGAAACGTCTTAGTTTGAGCATAGTGCCATTGTTAACATACTTTACTTCGAACTCTTGTATGTCCATTAACCATACACTTTAAATTTATGCCATATAAGATATAACCTTTTCCTTCAAAATTAAATCTTACCATATCCATGCAATCAAAAGGAAGGCTTTGTGCCTTTCTTATTTCTTCTTGGATTCAAACTTTTCTTATCTTGCTATATTTTCCAAGGTTGCTGATAGCGGATAGCATTGCGTTGTGGCGAGGTATCGCTAAGGCTATTTGTGGCTATTGCCGCAAAATAGCGGCAAATAGCGCATAGTCAAATAGCGATCAAATATAAAGGTTATGGTTTCGTAAAGGTTCATCCATTTTCACTTGTGGATTTAGAATAGGGGCTGTGGGGTCAACTGCCTCCACTGACCCCACGAACACTAGCCTAATAATTTAGCTTTTGCCCTCACATTTCAACCATACTTCCTCAACTCAACCTCTTAACCTCTTAAAAATTAATTTAATACTTGCTCCTATAATCTTAGTTATACATCCTCAATTCAAGTAATTTCATCTCTAGTAATGTGTCAACTAAACCCCGAATTCCACATCAATCCCAATATCTAAAATCTTTGCTACCTTTTTTTCTAGCGTAATGGACAATTGCCCGAATTTCCCACTGCATAAAAGATGATTGGTTGAATAATAGCCTTGTTACTTATATTAAAAGAGATATCTTTAAGAGCATAAACAATGAAAAAAAAAATCATATAATGTTAACATCAATGAAAACAATAGAACAATTGCTAAGAAATATAATAAGAATGATGATAACTACATTATATTTTTCTAAACCACTCCCATATTACAAGAGAGAAAAATGTAGCACATTTGGCGAATCATTAATTCTGAAAAATGTTAAAGAGGTTGGACCCCACACTTTTCTCTCTTGTAGCATGAAAGTAGTTTAAGTGGAATAGGGTAGTTATCATCACTTTATTAGTCAGCTACTTCTATTGGCAATATTTTGTCTGTTTGTGTACATGTTTTGTCATTAGTGTTTAGGTAAAAATATCATATATATATATACACACACACACACACACATATACATACTTGCGGTATTGCTCCTAGTGACCATATTTTCTGAATCCACCCCTGTCCATTGTGGGGTTTTGATATGGTGTGAAACGTGAAAAAACTGGATTTGATGCATATGAACCTAAATGTCCAGTTGCTAAGGATGTATCAGTGAAACATGAAAATTTTAAAACATGTAGTTTGCTCTTTTGCAAAATATGATGCTTGTTTCTCATATATATAATAGTTAGTTTGTCAGATTTGATTGTTTAAATTAAACCGGTCTCTCTGCAACATTTATGCTTCATTTTGAATCATACAATGGCTCAGAGCACTTTTATAGCTTCTAGCTATCCGATTTAACCACCTTCAGCTGCAATGTAGTACACCTATTTGGAATACGAACTAAGTATAGATCGTTTACTGCAGAACAAATCCTATATGATGTGAAAAAGGAATGTTTTTCTAAGAAAAAGCAACTTATTGGTGCATTCAAACTCCTTAAAAAAAATACTCCATCAATTTATCTTAATGGCGTCTAATGAAGAATTGCCCTTGATATATATATGTGTACAGGGATTAATTAGCCATTAGGTGCGATCTTTATTTCAAAGTTCATATGCAACAGCATGAATATTTTTATGTGATTTATTTTATGGTTAGTTGCTGATGCACTTCATGTATTATCAGGGTGTAAATACTCATCATCCATGTTCTATTCTTGTTAGCATATACACCCTCTGGTCCCTTTAATGGTGTGATTTTTTTTTGTTAGTCTTTAAACTCACGTGGAATCTCATAGTAAATGTTCTTCACAAATGTCTAATTCTGACATCATGTGATTTCTATGAGAGTTTTAAAACTAAAGGGAAATTTATGCAGTCATGGGACCAAGGGGTGTATGTGCTACTAAAACAGAACAAGGATGATAGTACAGGGGTGAATCTGCAAATATTACTCTTTATTCTATGTCTGGGCACCGTACTTGACAGGAATCATGTACTGGCTATATATTAAAGATGTTCCTGATGAATTTTGTAAGCCTGATTTGTATCGCGCCAACAACCATGGAAGATGAGCGAAGGTTAACATAAATGTGTTTTATGGCTGAGCCCACTAGTAACAAGCACTGTTTTATGTTATTATTTTTTCAGTATCACAGAATTTCATTTGCTGGAAAACATTCATGATGCATGTAGCAAAGGATATTATGATCATTTATACAGTATTGCCAAGCCGTACATGATTTGGACTCTGTCACTAGCAACAATAGAATATAAGTTAGTGGCAGTTTACTGCCTAGTATATAGTACAGAATGGTGATTAACACTTTATTATTTTTTCATTGGAGAAAAAGAATATCCTGGCAGAGATTTGAATAAATTTGTCTTTCTATGTAAATGAATCATATCTGTAATCCACATACTATATGTCCGGCATAGTAGATCTCTTG
The DNA here is from genome assembly GCA_037177215.1 of Asparagus racemosus. Taxonomy (NCBI): domain Eukaryota; kingdom Viridiplantae; phylum Streptophyta; class Magnoliopsida; order Asparagales; family Asparagaceae; genus Asparagus; species Asparagus racemosus. The sequence continues at coordinate 6,685 of JBAKGM010076804.1, read as the reverse complement.
TATTATGGTTGGCTTGAAACCAATATGTAAAACCATAACTTGATATAAAATTAACCCTTCAATAGTATCTTTATAAAAGCTTGTTTTGGAGATAATCTTATTCTACATCACCTCTGTTTTAAAACTATTAGACCAACACGTGTAAAGGAAAAAATTCAAAGTAAGGTCTCAAAATGCAAGATTTAGTGTGTGATTCTTGGCTTGATATATGGGTGTCGAAGTGTTTTGTCTCTAGAAGCAACCAATTTCAAAAATCTGATGCAGTGACATGACTAGGATTTTACCTGAGTATAAGCTAACTGCTAAGCTGCGAAGATGACAGATCAATCCATAGATTAGTAACACCAAGTTAGAGCTGAGAGTTGATGTTTTTCATATCAATCAGTCCATAGTTGAGAAAATCAGGTAGACCATTATTATCTTCCGTACGAAATTCACCTATATTTGAACAAGAAGAAGCATATCATCTTGATATATGGTTTGTCTCTTTTGAGCATTCTAAAGTATCCTTGAATTGTCGTATCACAAGAAATTCAAGTATGCATCAAAAACTTGAATATGAAATCTATTGTGATGCTGGGTCCTGTTTATAGTATAACATGACTACAAAGCAATGTGAAGTTTAAGATGAAACAAGAACTAAATAATAAAAGGAAATAACGAGGAATCCGGTTGGTTTTTTTAGTGAACGCCTTCCAGATTGAAGATGAGATTCATGTAAAATAGCAGGAACAATAAGAAGAAATCCTGGCTCCATGAATACTGTTCCCTGAGGGTCCTTTGAGTCCTTTCCTCCTCCATTTTAAAGTGGATGGTTTCTTTCGCTTCTAATCTTCCTTAACGCCTACCTGTATAGGTTTACGCCTACTCCTTACTGCTCAAGGGACTATACATGTTCTTTCTCTTAACTAGTGTATGCTTCAGCCCCCATTGCTCATGAAACTCTATGCAATACTCGATCATTTCCTCTAAAATTAGGTCTATCGTATCATTTTATTCTTCCTCAATTCTTGCCTGTATAATCTAATTCTACTGATTGCCACTGTGAACTATATCTGTTGGTTCTTTTTTAATCACCACTGATCATGAGGATCCACATGCACTGTTCTCTTGATATTCTAGTCATCTAATAGCCATTAGAATATGTATACAACAACATAAGCATATTCGATAAAGTTTGGGATCCATGCACTCTTTCGTTGATATTCAGGAACGACTCAGATCAAAATTATGTCCGTGGATTGTGCGGATACGATACACTAATGCATACAAGGGATGTGTAGCCTCATCTTTTGTAAGGGCGTATACATAATTCAAAAACGGTATCTCTTCTATCTGCGTGCATGCCATCTTGGAAGGGATGAGAGGAGAGAAGAGCTCTCTTAGCAACTATTGCAAGGAATTTAATGTTTCCAATTATTTGAGGAAAAATTGCTAGATTTTTTTCTGTTGTAGTTTATGATGCATTGCACATATTATTTAATGATGAAAATGGAATCATTGTTTTGCATGGATTGTATTGATTAGCTCTGATACCTTTGTAGGCAGAAGAGGGAGATTAAACCTGAATATGGAAACTCAGCATCTGTTTAGTGGTGGACTGGTGATTGATCTTAGAAATTTCTTTGCAGTTGTAATCCTGTTATGCTAGTTTTCTTTGTCTTGTTTCTGGGTGTTACTGCTCGTCCTTAAATATCCAGATCCATTTTTATGAATGTTTTAATTACTCATGTTTGTTCGCACATATAAGGCATATGTAGGGCACCTTGTTTGCAACGCCTGTTGTTGCATCTAGAATGTAAACAAGCCTAATTGAGCTAGCCACCCTATTTGAGTTTGGCTCAAAATTTAACAGGTCCTGCTTGAGTTTGGCTTGTTTTGCTTTTTCATTTGGAGCAAAGCTGGGTAGATAATGTTTGCCTCTTTTTGAAGTTTGATTGTTCGAGTTCGGCTGTTAAAATTCTAATGATGTAAATGAGCCACAATGAGCCAATGGCCAATTTTCTATTAACTGTTATGAATTTATGGGCTTGATTTAGCTAGATATTGATTAATAATGTTCTAAGAATATTAATGTTACTTAATTTTGCGATAATGAGCAACGGAAAATTATAAAATGAGAAAACTGTATTATAATAAAATAACAACGCAAATGACTGATGATTTATATATTATTATATAATTTTATTGCACACATGCATACAGATATATGTCTAATTTATTAAGGCCAAAAACTTGCAAGCATGCATGTTTCAAGTTCTGCTTGTTTGTAAATCAAGCTCAACTTGAGGTTTGGTTGCTTATCTATTAGTTAAGCGGGCTAAAAGCGAGCCAAATATCGAGGCTAACACAAACATTATGAGTGTGCCTTTTTCTAGTTAAAGTCCAGCCTGTATCCATCCTTGTGTATTTTGGTTATCTTTGAGTGAAATGATAATGTGATACCTTGAATATGATAAGTATCATATGTGTCTACCTTGACCGTTGACCCCATCGGTTTAATAGTAGGTTTTCGGAAAAAAGTGCATAGTCCAAATCCTTTAACTATTATTAGATTTGGAACATCAGAAGGCCTCTCGTCTGAAACTAATTTAGCTGAGTATACCCAAACTCGTCTGAAACTAATTTAGCTGAGTATACCCAAAACACATCCAGATGACTTTGGACAAAGCTTTTTAATGTTAATTTGCAAAGAAGTGCTTGTCAAGAAAAAGAGCAAGAGATAGTAGAGCCAAATCCTTGTAGTGACGATGAGCATATGATTGCAGGATGTTGGTCTGCGGCAGGAAGAGATAAATATTGGTAGTTACTGCCAGGTTCTTGAAGATAATGGAGTTAACGAAGAATACTTGGAAAGCTTGTCCTTGTTCACAACAGAGCAGGTCCTTCAGTTTATCAGGCGATGTCATATGAAGTGGGGGGATTTAATCACTCTCAGCAAAGAGCTAAGGTGCGTAAAAGGTTCTTTAATTTTCTGTGTGAACTACTTTTATCATGATTTGATTCCCTTGTTACCGAACATTATATATTTGTTTTCATGGTGCTCCATGTTTAGCCATCGTTAGTAAATTCGAGTCGTTCAATCAGAACTTAATTAGGATGTAATACAAAAATTTTCATATATCATAAGTTCATAACACATGTTTAACGACATATCATAAGTTAATAACACATGTTTAACGCATACTTTATGAGTTAATATTATTTTGCTGACGATTCTAACTAAGCTGCATTTCAAAATTTCCATATTCCAGGATATATGTGCATGAGCACAATGTTTTTAGAAATCATTGGGCGCTTCTAGGCCCTAGACCCAGAATCGAGTGCCGAGGCGTGGTTTTTTGGCATTTTACTTTTTAAATCTCTGCTAAACATACGAAAACTCTTTAAAAAAGGGGTTTAAAAAACAAACAAACGAGGAGAGAAAAGAGAGAGAGAGAGAGAGAGAGAGAGAGAGAGAGAGAGAGAGAGAGAGAGAGAGTAAAGAAGATGAAAGAAAACAAAAAGAAAAAGGAAGAATATTACAAAGGCCAAGATAATTTTGTAAATATATTAATTTATTGTATTTTGTAAACAAAAGTACAATAACATAAATCAAAAATAAATTTTCTTTATGAAAATCTTGAGAATGGTCAGAGGCAGCTTCGGCAATGGTCAGGAATCGAGGACAACAGCTGTAATAGTATTTCAATATAGGAGAGCCAGGAGACACAGGTTGAAGAGGAAAAAAACAATTTTTTCGTAAATAAAAACTCTTGTTGTTAATTGAATTTAAATTTCTGCATCCAACTCACTATCTTAATCCATTATTGCACTTAAGCGAACCATGTAATAGTTTTTTTATGCGGTACACATTTATGTGTTATGCACCTACTTAGGTGTCCCCATAGTAGCCTAGGCACCACTTTTCCCTAGTTTGGTGCCAAAGTGGATGCTTATACCAGTTTTTAGAACAATGCTTGTGAGTATATAAAAAGTGCAATTACACAAACAATAGTTGAGAAATGTGTGCTAATCTATCACCTAATACTGTAACTTTGGTCAGGCATATACAAGCTTAACTGTAGAGCAAAGCCTTTGTCCCAAAATTTTTGGGCTGGCTACATGAATCCTACTCTTCCATTCAATTTTATTGATGACTATCTTTTGCACTTAGTTAAGCATTATCATATCCTTCCTAATACTTTCCTATATATGCTTTACACTTAAAGCACCTAAATGACGATGATATCTGCCTGACCTGGCAAGGTGGGGATTGAGCCCAACAAAGCTTTGGCCATTTTGCATTAGATTATTAAATAGCCTATCCAAAATGCCTCCCCGAAAATCTAGACGGTCGAAAAAGCCTATCCTCAAGGCGAAGGTTGGGAGGGAGCAGAGGAGCTTTGGGTTATGGGTTTCATATCCATCTCTCGGAGCACAACCAACTTATTTGGTTCTTGTAAGATTTCCAACTAAAACGCCACAAATGACTAACTGATAATAGCACATACTTAATAGTTAATAGGCTTCATTTTGTTTTGAATATCAAAAGCCAGTCACAAAATGACCTTCAACTTGAAACAACATCGGAGCGGAGTAAGCACAGGTCAAAACCAGATACTTTCAACCTAAGCAAGAAAGATCTCATTTTCATATGAAACCAACCTATGAAACAAATATATAATTTTCACATGAGTCCACATTTCTTTGACATTGATTTAGTGTTCTTAGAAAATTAAATCAAGAAAATTTTACATATCATTTGTAACAAAATGGAACCTAACATTTGTAACCTTAAAATATATGCATCCTTTTCACAATTGTAAAGGTTTTTCTCAGTATATTATTTCATAAACACATTTCTAATAATAATTAATATTTTTGTTGCCAATGATCTGAGCATCTTTCATTAATTAGCAATGAATGATATATATAGCACAAGTACATACAAAGAAAGGAATGAACAATGGAACTTAAACTATGAAATATTTGAACTAATTTTTGAGAAAAAGATGCAAACTTTTATAAATACTCAGATGTTCTGAGAGAAGAATATACAGACAAATTTATAAGTATATCATATCACTTTCAAATATAGTCAGTAAAAAAAATACACAATACTAAAATTTGTCAAGTCTATCCAAGCTCGTATTTTTTGTTCGTGTGTTGAAACAATTAGTAAGTTTGTGACTTATGGGGTCTACAAAGTTCCATAACTTCTTTGTACAATTTTATCTTGTGCATTTGTTCAGTTTAATTTTAAATTTCAGATATTATGCACGCTAGCAAGTAACCGCCTATAGCATTACACAATATTTCATCAAAAGCCTCCTGAAGATTTTACAGTTATTTAAGGAAACATTTTTAATCATTAAATCATTTCGTATCAGTTTCCAGGAACAGCAAGTTATGTGACCTCATTATTGTGTTGGTTTATGAAACAGTTGCCAACTTTAGAGTAACTTATGTTCAAAAAACTGCATCATGAACCTATTGTCCATTAGTTCCTTACGTGCATCTACCTCTTCGTTGAATAGGAACCCAAGCATCTAGATTGTCTTCTTCAAACATCCTTCTTTGAAAATTCTTAAAATGTTACCCTGAAGCTCCATACTTTTGCAGGTCCTATCTGACGGCTACATATAAAATTCATTAAACCACTTTTATGCGATTTCAGTGTTGATAGACATGCTCTATTTTTCCACCAAGAGTCAAAGATCTTCTATGCCTTTATCATCAAAATGGGATGGGTTGCAGCGTAGCTATAGAGCAGGGCTGAAGTCAAGTGAGCTCCTTAAAAGACCAAATTTTCATGTTTGTCTGTCAGTTTGACATCAACCCTTATCAGTCAGAACTGAATGCCTACCAAATAATTAAGAGCAAGAGAGAGCAACCTTGTAAACTATAGCAACCATTTGCTAGGTAAATGAGAAATGTTTCTATTTTCAGTGTGCACTTTAAGGTCATGCAACCTAGCAGAACGCTGCCGATATAACCTAGAACATGAAGAGGTAAAAATTATGATTTCATATTCTATTGGGCAAGAAAACTTGTTGATTTATTTCGGTAAAGCTCCTAATAATCACGGACATACATTCTATTAAGTCATTACATAAATGAAGTTAGAACAATACCCAGGCTTTCTTTTCAGTTCTTGTTTTCTGCCTGCACATTATGTAGTCATGTGTACAACGTAGACATCTACCAGCTGTAAATTGGAAACCATTCTGCCCTCGTGTAACATGCCACATCTGAATCCTCAACTTCTTTGAGTTAATAGCTGTTCTTTCTGTGTAAATTCATCAATGTAGCTTGTCAACCATAGAATGCCTTGTCAATCACGTTATTCCAGTATTATGCTTATGCGCCCTTCCTCAGATTCCAAACAAGAACATAACACACGCGCGCGCACGTAGTCGTACATATAATTTTGTCATTTCACATCACATCTGATAATCCTCACTTGGAAGTTGGAACACATCTACTCATGCAGCAATGAAGCTCTCGGATAGCTCCATTAACAACAGTACGGTCATTTCTAAATAGTAAATTTAACAACTATTTCTGGCAACTAACCCGAACCCCCTTCCCTAACCAAAACCACCATCTCCTTCCAACAATACGGTCAGTTTTCCCCCCGTTAATGAATGTGAGCCCAGTGTGCTAAGAGAGTAGGAGATAAGGAAAACCCCAAATCAATACA
>JBAKGM010076794.1:0-13397 GCA_037177215.1 Asparagus racemosus | reverse complement strand
ATCCAAACAAGGAAACCCTCATGTATATACCATATGTCTCGGATTGTAAATAACTAAATACTAACCCCGAACTATACGCAGATGGAACATGTAACTAAAATAAACATCAAAAAGTGCAACTCATGTAATCGTGCAACCATGTGGCCTAACTGTCAATGTCTCTACTCGGTGTTAAGTCTAGCCATTCTATACTAGGTCTCTGGTCTATATCTCACAAGAGTCAGCGTTCATATTACTCAGATAACTGACGGTTCATATTCTTCTACGCACATCCAATTTCTGCGGAACTACGGTCTGAGGACTACGCGCAATCTGATTCCGGCTTGTCTGGACACAAGCAAGACTCAGGTGAATATACAAGTACACTGGCCACGTGCGAAAACAAGATCACTGGCCTAACAAACCAGCCCCAAGTGTGAAAATAAGATCACTTGGCACGGGTCTAGAAGATACATAAACAGCCACATCTGAATACATTAACCAAGACTTTTCCATCCCACGGTCTCAGGTAAAACAAGTCAACGATACCGGTTATAACCAAAACACAGGTACACCTCCTACAAGTCAACTCACACATGTCTCTAAGTCATCTTCATGACAAACCAAGTTCCTAAGTCATGAACCACTACGTTCTAGACACAACAAGACGATGAATAAATGCAATATAAACAGACCATAATAAATGCATGAAGCTTGTAAAATAGGAATAATCAATAAACGGTACAAATGTAAGAACATGATCAGTGAATAGCTAATTACACACATAACTAATAATGCCAATAACTCACTATTCAGATCTCAAAAATAACTAACTTAACTACAGTGTAAGAGGGATCTGAAAAGACGAACATTTCCCACATGAAATGTCGCGGTCTTCATCCATCGATTACATGGTCAAACGTGATCTTTTCCAGAAATTCTTTTAATATTAATTTCTTACAATTATTATAAAAATTATGATTTTTAGCTAATTAATCTAAGAATAATCTTTTTATAAAATTTATTTTTACGTAAAAATTCTAATAATCATTTTCGCTAACTTTTCGCAAATTAACATTTAAATAATACTAAACCAAGCAATCCACGCAATTAATACTCCACAAAATTATACTAATCATATAAAAAAGCTATAATTAACTAATAAAAGTAAATTTCAAGTCAAGGCAAGAGGATCTTGCATATACTTAATCCAATCTAATAAATATAAAATGTGAGTCAATGGATATCGAGATCTTACAGATAATAATTCTAATATTCTAAAAATATAAATACGATTCAAAGATCATAGAATCTTGCATATAATAATTCATAAATATTTCTAAAAATATAAAGTACTAGTCAAAAGTATCACGATCTTGCCTACGGCCAAAATCGGCTACGGTTCGATGTGACGGTGGCTGAAACGTGCACGACGGCTGCTGAAACATGCACGACGGCTGCGACGACTACAGACGGGGATGATGGCGTGCGGCGACAAACTACTGACCAGCGGCGGTGATGAATCCCGCCACGACGATGATTAGTGACGACCGGTAGTGATGAGAGGCAGCGAACAAATGAGCGGCGATGTCGAGATCTGGTTGGCGGCGGGTTCGTGGCGAGGAGGTGCAGGTAGAGGAGGAGGCGGAGGCTCTGGGGTTGCGGGTCTGGGTGCTGTGGGGATGAGGAGGAGTTGGGGCTGTTTGTGGGCGTCGGCCAGGAGGTGAGGTGGCTACGGGCAGCACTGATGGGTGACGCTGGTTGCAGTCGAGGTGGCGGAGGGGGAGATGCGGGTCTTAGCGGCGCTGGTGGTTGACTGAGGTCGGGGTTGGTTGGAGGGAGGAGATAGAGGAGAAGGGCAGGTGTCGGCGGCGGCTGCGGCGCTAGGTTGTGGGAGAAGTGACTGCGATGCTCGGAAAGCTAGCCGCGGGCATGCAGGTAGGCGGCGCGGCGGAGGGAGAGGCTGGGTGGCTAGCTGGCGGAAGAGGATGAGTCAGAGAGGATGGTGGCGGGTGTTGGGGTTGCAGGGGAGGGAGAAGGGAGGAGCGGTAGTGGGTTGTGGTTCGAGCGGCGGCGTGGAGCTGGTCAGGGGTGATGGAGGTCGGAGCGGTGCTAGTGGGGGCTTGAGAGGAGAGGTGGGTGGCAGTCGAGGTGGCTGGCGGGTCCTGTGCTGGGTTGGTCAGGTGAAGAGGAAAGGGGGCGGCATAGGAAGATGTTCGAGAGAGAGAGAGAGAGAGAGAGAGAGAGAGAGAGAGAGAGAGAGAGAAAGAGAGAAGGGGTTTTTTTAATATAATTATATATATATGTATATATAGGGTTTGAGTTAGGGTTTATTACACGTGAATTGCACATGATATAAAATACTACCAATTACATATTTAAAATACAGATCTAATATTAGAATAATTTGTAATAATTAATCAAATAATATTATTAGTTAAATATTAACAATCTCTATTATTAAATATATAATTAAATGCAATATACAATTACTTAAAATATCATCAGTGTTTTGATACTGAAAAATACGTAACGAAATAACAAAAATACAGATTAATATCATGAAAATCTGTAATAATAAATCTAATAATATTATTAACTAAATATTAATAAACTCTATCATCAAGATATATTTATAATTAAATATAATATCCAGATATTTGAAATACCATTTAGTAATTTAATATTGAAAATAATACATATCAAAGTATACAGATTAAATATCATGAAAATTTTATAATAATTAAGCAAATAATATTATTAACTAAATACCAATAAACTCTATTATTAAATAGAATTAAATAGTATCTCTGAATATGTAAAATACCATTTACTATTTTAATATAAAAAAATACGTATTAGAAAAATATACGTATCAAAGTATTTTATTATGAAAAAATACGTATCGAAAAATCATGGGTGTTACACATGCTTTGCTTTTCTTGTAATTTTCATGCTTAGTTAGTTTTTATTGCTTAATTTAGGAGTAGATTTAATTTCATGCTTAAATAGTTAGTTTATTTATTACTTTTTATTTGCTTTTTATAATTAGTTTCTTTTCATGTCTTTTCATTCACTAGTATTTTAGCTCGTGCTAAGCACGATCTTAACTCCATGTTTTTCAATTTTATTTCATTTCCTATCCATCATTTAATAAAATAATCTCTAGAAGCCATATACATACATCTAGTGAAATATCGAGTACCGACTTTACATTTAAAACATACTGAAATAAATTTAGATCAATAAAAAACTAAATTGAAATTTTATATCGATAATGATTATATTAAGGACAAGTAAACATTTAATGTATATATCTTATTTTAATATAATTTTAGATTAATCAAAAATTTTCTTAATGATAGTACTTCTAAATTCAATGCTCGAGTCCTGGATGTTACTACCCATTCCATACAAGGTGATACACATTATGCACATTATATCATATAAATGGCTATTTGCATTAACCATATGGTAAACGCAAAGGATCAAATTTTGTTCAAATATAAATGACCAAAATGATATATATGGACACACACATGTATGTATATAAGAAAACAATAAAAACGCTAACTCCCGATAAATAATTTTTTGCATATATAATGAGTAATCTAAATACCAAATTAAATATACCATAAGTAAACATCTAGGTAATTTACGATATTAAAATGATTGATACCTCAACACATTATTTAAAACTCGTGCAACTGTAATCTGATAAAAAAAATCAATCCCTTGATATTTTGAATATACATCAAACTATATAAGTAAAATTCATTGAAATTGCATTCATTTTTTTCCATTTTGATATTCTTCTTTTAAGTTGGAGCAGCAGAATCTCTAATTATTATTAAGCAATGTAAAATTTATAATAAGTAAGTGTAATGAAGGAATTATATTTATATAATTTTAAACATATTTATTTGTTATTACATATTCTACCTGATTGTGTACTTGTTTTTCTAAGAATGGGAGATGGAGTCCTAAACGCAGATGAGTATAGTATAGCAATAGGTGATACATCAAAAACCTTCTTATATGCCTTTGCTATCAGATGTCATTGTATCAGATATCATTGTAGGTGTGGATAACTCTTGATTAAATTTATCAATTTATCTTTTATTACTATTCACATTTTCCAAATCAATTGATTTTCCTCCTTTAGTAATGGTAAATTCGTCTTAGAATAACACAAACATAATACAGTTGTAAAAATCAATAAACTAATGCTTAAGTCATAAAAAACCTTTTTTCCTATTAGAAGTATTTTCTGGTGAGGAGTATATTCAATGCATGGACTGCCATTAGCATCGACCTGTGCCATTCCCACCAAGTCCTCATCCTTCGAAAATAGTAATGAAAAATAAGTTATGGTATTTTAATATAACATTGAAAAAAATATAATCATTTGTAAATCTATTAAATTTTACCTGTTTATTTGCTAACAATGACAATTTGTTAAGCTTTTCATCGTCAACATTGTCTTTGATAATTTTAATAACTGTGTAGTCCTTATTGCATTTACTAACGTTGTACTTTGTAAACCTTAACATGGAACTGTGCATTCTTCTTCCAATTAATCTATTGATAGTCTATGGGATGTTGTTATCTTTTCTTACCTGCTTAATGGATATAATTCAAAAAAATTATTTTTCATTATAATAATTGTAAAATTTTAAGTTGAACTCTATTGTTATACATAAAAAATTTAGCATTTAAAGTACAAATCAGATTATTTACCAAATCCAACATAATGCTAGTTTGGAAGGGCCAATTTTTAGCAATCATTGAGCAACTTGATGAAATATAACAAATGTAGTTATACATGTTCCATCTGCTACTTGTAGACTAGGCTTGTACCTGGAATGAATGAGTATATTTGTATTAGAATATCTTTTATTATTTTCTTTTATGTTATCTTGTAACATCTACCATTATAAAATATCAAAACATCAAAATTACCTCTCCTCTACGTATTTAATTTCCTTATTATGACCATTGCAAAAAAGAACACCATTATCTCTCTCAATTTGTTATTGCACCCACGTGGGATTGATAAGGCCAACCTGATAGCACCTTAATTCCTATAATTTCAGTATTATAAAAAAAGTGCTTCTCCTAATATTAAAAGAAGACTTTAACTAAAAATAATATATGACAATCATAAACAATAATAAAATATTTTATTTTCATATAATATATTTGTAAATTAAATTTAAGTGTAAAAGAATTTATACTAAAAAATATTTTACCCAAAAAAAATTTTCTAAAGTTACCTTTTAATTCTTTCCCTCTTATTTTTAAAAATTTAAAAATACTTAGAATTTTCCCAAAAAATAAATGTTTTTATTTCAAAAAAACCATCTCCCGAGTTTTGTGGTTTTTCAAATTGAAATAAAAATTTTAAAATCTGATTTAAAGGAAAAATTCATAGTTATACTACGAAATAATTTATGAAAGAATTCTAAACTTACCTAAATCATTATTTCCCTCTTTATGTTTAAAAATAAAAAAACTTGATTATTGGTAAGATAAAGAATTTGGCAAATAATATTTTGGTCACTGAAAATTTTTACTATATTAAAAAAATGACACCTGAAATTATTTGTATTCAAAATTCTTCTTTAAAATTTGAATATATTTCATTTAAGTGGGAAAACTTGTTATCTAGTAAATAAAAGTTTAACAAAAAAATCCAAAAACAAATATCATTATATTTGGGATTAGATTACAAATCAATTTATCATATGCTATATGTTAGATGAAAATATAAATAAAATTATAAAATTACTAAATATACAATTTAGAAAATAAAATATCTGTGAAAATTTTAAAATTTAATATGTGTGTAAGATATTAAAAACCGAAACGCAAAGCCAACCCCAACACAACCGAACCTAACCCAAACCAGGTGCTTACTTATTCAATCTAACAAAGGAAATCTAAATACAGTGCAGAATATGAAATTTGTGGTCATAAAATTATACGGAATTTGTAAGCTTTTTAAAGTTTAAATATACCTCTTTGATGTAATAGAGTAAATTGCGTCAAGTCAAATCATTATCCAAAATGTGGTACCTGGAAATATATACTGTGATACAGAGAAATGTTAATAGATGCTAATATATATTACCATAATTTCAAATGCAAAACTTATTGCAAGGGTAAAAATTAAAGGACGACGGTGCAATAATTCAACGACATAGAAGTCGTGACGATTTAACCTCAGATTGAAGAATATTCCATAGCACAAAGATTAGGGAGAGTAACCAATTATCAGTAATAATAATGAAAAATTTGATACATGAGAGGGAATAGTAATAACAATCTCATCACATTGTATTCTCTTAAAACATTTGGTAAATTATGTACATGAGAGGCAATACTAATTTAACTCTTGAATATGTATATTCTTCATTCAAAGGAAGATCACACATTGATGAATAAAAATCAGTGAATTTAGTAAACTACCTCTGGATTGAATGCCATCATCACCATGTAAATCTGAAATAATCTGCCGAAAATTTGCAAACTACAGGGAAAATTAACTACATGCGATAGGGGAGACAATAATTCATCTAGTAATCTACAAACAATAACACACCACACTATGAGTTTACCTCTTGAAGGTTTATTTTCTTGACGTGAGGCAGATGACGAAGACAATTAAATTGTAATTTGATAAAAAAATACACTGTCAAATTAAAGAAACCAATGATTAAAACTTCCCCATACTCTTACTTAATTGGAGTCAATGATTAAATAGTACAAATCATGTTGTTTATGCAATAGGTGAGATCAAAATATATAATTAAATTTAAGAATAAACTTCTTCTAGAAATATATATTGTCGAGTGAGGAAGATGACGAAGAAAAACAAATTGTTATCTGAAAAATCAATACGCAAAAAAAAAAAAAAAAGAATTAATTCAAATTTGCAACAAAAAAAATTAATTTTTTAGGGTTAATTGAAACCTTGTCAGATTAGATTACAAAGAAATTTATGATATGCGATATGTTAGATGAAAATATAAATAAAATTATGAATTTACCTCTTGTAGAGTAATACTCCCAAGTAGCGGAAGATGTCGAATCTGTCAAAATTGTAATCTGTAGCAAAGTATACATCATCATCATATGATCAATGAGATTGCCCATAAAATGATAAATTTTATCAGTCGAGTAGAGCTGGATTTATTCAAATTTTGTGAAGAAAAAAATTCGATGTTAAAAATATATAAAAGAAATAATTCTGAACAAAAATTTTAAAAATCGATGGAAATATCCAAAGCTCTATGATACCGCAAAATTTCTTACTGAAATTGATGGTTGAGGTAAAAAGATGGCCATGCAGATATGTAATTGTCAAGAAAAAAATTCAGCCAACTAATGCCGAACAAAAAAAAAACTGATGGAAATAAAAATAAATATCAGGAATAGTGCGAAATTGCTCACTAAAATTGAGGGTTAAGTGGAGAAGGTAGCACTTGAAATCTAAAATTTCTTTGAGCGATTACTTCTTTGTAATATTTGGTAAGTTTTGGAAATTGATTTCACAGGGATATTTTGGTAGCTTGGTTAATGATAGGAGAGAGACATGCCCAAGTTGTTTGAAATGAATGGTTTAGATTAAAAGTGATTTTTTGATTTTGAAGTAAAAGTAAATCAACAGTGGGGAAGGATGTACACGTGGCAAAAAAATTTATAAAGAAAAAACTGTTGTGTCAAGTTGTGTAGAATTTAAGGTCTTTTGATTCTCCTTTAAAGTATATACTAATATAGATGATTTCTTTTACAATTAATTTAGAAATTAATAATATGTGTGGCTAAATATTTTAGAATATTTGGGATAAGAGGAAACTGGTATAACTTATTTATTAGAGCTAAAATTGCTCCCTTCTATGCCTTTATTATTTATGTATAGATTAATCAATAAAAATAATAGTTGATAGAATATTCTAATTTGATAGGTTATATTTATCTTAAATGGTTTGATAACTTATGGTTTATTTGTATTCTAGGATTATTATTTTCAATTGATTGTCTATGCATGAACTTTAATTTCATTTCTAGAATCAATCTTGATAATCTATGCCTTCTTTAATTAGATTTATAGGTTATGCTTGTTAGTTGTAAAATTGAATAAAAACGAGAGAGTAGATTCTAGATCTAATAAATAGTTATCTAGTAGAATCTATCCTAATTTTCTAGTTTAAGTTCTCTTATCCTCTCTCTTTTATTTCCTATTTATTAGATGTCATACTTTCTTTTGTTTTCTATTTCTTTTGATTGTTGTATTTTCATTCTAGTTCTTACACTTCTCCATTTTCTTCCCCCTTTTCTCTTATTTTTAAATATTTTATTTTATTTTTTATTTTTTATTTACTTTTTTCTTGTTTGCATGTCTAGCCTCTTTTCTCTCCTCTTTCTACTATTCATTTCTTCTCCATAATAAAAATTCATAAATTCACTTTCAAACCCTTTTTGTAAAAACCTCTTTTAAAACAACTTGATAACAAGAAAAAATCTCCAACTTAAAACCAAAGAAACCCCTCCTTGTGGTCTGATAATTTTTATACTATAATTTGTTGTGCACTTGCAACACACACTCTTTCTTACACAATAAGTTTTTAGCTTCGTTGTCAGGAAGGAAGTTATTTTTAATTTATTTTGAAAATTTTCTTTTTGAGGTTCTTTGATTTGTTTGCTGATTTGTGTAGGATTCTAAACTTAGATTGAAGAAGATTTGAAAGAAGAGACTAAGCTTGCTTTTCGTTTCTTCACTTTTATTTATTTTCTTAGTTAGGACGCATTTTGCAATTCCAAAAGAGGATTGAGTTTGGACTAGTTTTGTCTTAGCTAGGTTAGAGTAGGACCATATAAGAGGTGGTCCAAAATAGAACTAGTTTTGAGGCTAAAATTTAAACAAAAGAAAACTAATTCAATATTTGCCAAATTATTGCCAATTTAAAAACTAGCTTTTGGACCAAGATTGTACCCATTAAAACTAGTCTTGTAGAGTTCCTAAACACACCTTTAGATTTCTCACAAATTAGCAATTTTAGGTTAATTGAAGAAACACAAAATAAAAATTTTACTTTCTTGTTGAACCTAATAAATCTACTATCAACTTGTAACAATATCAACTAAGATAAAATTCCAAAGAAATTTTTTTCACATTTGGTTTCTCTACCCCAAATAAAAAAAGTTTAGAAAAAATTTGGTTAAGTCATCCACTTGTAGATTGCTTCTATTTTTGTAGGGTTACATTTGCATTCATATAGTAAGTAGGAATGACAAATTGCTTTGGACCTTTAATTTGTCATGCACAAAATAACTTTAAGGGTATAAAACCCAAATCAAGATAAGGTCAGGGATGTCATTACCCTTTCCTTGGCCCAAAAAATCATTAAATTCCTCACAAGACAACCCAAGCCTTTAAAATTCATAGACATTGGTCCTTGAGGATTCAAGCTGAACAAGAAACAAAGATTTTGAGGGAGGTGAAGCTATTTTAGTCTCATTTAGTTTAGTTAGTGTCCAAGAAAACATATTAGAGTGGCTAAAGCGGTCATAATAAAGAGGTTACTTAATTAGCACCCAAGTCACACTTAGAAAGAACCCACTCCGGACTTACTCTTACCTGGCAACTGATTAAGTGAACTAGGATTTGGTATGGTTTGAAGAAGTCTTTGGTTAGGAGCTAGCCTATTGGAGTTTAGGCTTAACCCTAGAAGATTAGGAAAGTGATTGAGTTGTTTGTCTTTTGCTTTGTTTAGTTAGGATTTTCTCTTTTTATCCTTTTTTCAAAAAATCTTTTAGATTTTTTTATCTTAAAAAAATTGTTTAGATCTTTTTCTTAGGTTTAAAAACAGTACAAAAAGAGTTTTCATTAGTGTATACAAGTTTAGATTAGAGATAGTGCAAAACATTTAGTTCGTATTGAATTTGAATAAAAAATGCCTTATCCTTATCGACCTGTTTTTCAGGATATGTATTATCCTACTAGGAGCAATCCCATTTTTTATTTGACTTCTACATGCTAATGGTGTTAATTAGGAGCTTGGACCTCATTTTATAAACATCTTTTCTAAATTTTTAGGAAATGAGTCTGCAAATTCTTACATTTTTATATTTAAGTTTGAGGAAATGTGTCTTATGATAAAAGTAAGAGAGTTCCCTTAGGATGCAACTAAGCTCAGATTGGTCCCCTTTGCTTTGAAGGATAAAGCTAAGAAATAGTTTTATAGCTTGCCTATAAATTGTATCACCGCTTGGGATGATTTTGTGACCATTTTTCTATAAAAAGAATTTCCAATTTGTAAAATGATAAAGCTTAGGAACAACATTTAGACTTGTAAGATAATATCTGGGGAATCTTTCTGAAAGTATTTTGATAAATTTAAAGTTCTTCTTATCCAATTTCCTCATCATGATTTAGAAAAGTGGTGTTTATGCAAAATTATCTATGAAGGATTCGATTATCCTTGAAAAACATCATTAGGATCAATGTGTTAAGGGGATTTCTTTAGAAAAATACTGATGAAGCTTGAGAATTTTTAGAGAACTTGTCTGAGAAAACCATGCAATGAGAACACTGTGATGAAAGAGCAACTTCATCTATTCCCTCAACCAAATCTAGTGATTGGTCCTTAGAGTCGAACAATATAGCATCTGAAGCTAAGATGACTACAATCTTGTGTCAGTTAAAAGCTTTAAAAATAAAAGATTGAGCTCCTGCTCATATCAACCAAGTTTCTTCCCTAGGATTTTATAATTTCTTATCTCTGACTCATGTTCCGAAAGAATGTCCTCTTTTAGGAAACAACCAATCACTCAATTACATGAATGTTGCATTCTAGCGGCCTAGGAATGATCTATTTTATTCAACTTACAATCCAGGTTAGAGAAATCATTCTAACTTTATATGGAATTAGGGAAACTTTTTAGGAAGTCCAAACTTAAATAATTTCCTACTCCTCAATTTTCTAGGAGAAACACGGGTTTGTAGATGGTCAAAATGTATTTTCACCTAGGCTGATGATTAACTTGGACTTAAGAAGTGAACATCCATGGGCTAAACACTTCGAATGGGCCTAAAACCAAGCCCATAATAGAGTATAGTGAAGGTCGCTTGATGACCGATGCCAACTCCGCCAAAGATCAGATTCTGTATTAAATTCGAGTTCACAAGCAAAGCTCGCCAGCTAAAGAGTTCCGCCCACAACAGTGAAGTAGACTAAGTCTTCCACTTCTGAAGGAGGCGCCCCCATGATAGAGCGACCCTCACCTACGACTGTAGCGACCTTCGCCTACAAGCCCAACGATCTTCGCCACAATCACGAAGTTCGCCCAAATAGCTATTTTACAGCTATTTTCATAGGATAACTTCCTCCATTATCTCTTGTTTTAATGGCCATTAACCTACGTACTAAGGAGACCATTAACTCTCTCTTTTAGCCTATACAAGGAGAGGAGATCATTCATTCAATAGAGGCGCAGAGATACAAGATACACACGCGGAAAGAGCGAAGTGACACATACGCATACATAGAGGAGTTTCATAAAAAAGAAGGTTGAGCTACCTTCCAAGTGATTCAACCCTCATCAACAGCAAAAGATTTGCGAGTCTTGATTCGTTCGTCAACGGAGTACAAGATCGACGCTCCACCGGCACATAGAAAAGAACCCCTAGGAAATATAAATTTTCCTTTGTTTCATTATTGTCTCTCAATTTGTAATCTGAGTTAATTACAATATAAAAAGACCCGAAACAAGATGGCGACTATGCTGGGGACAACTTTCTCTTCTGATGAGAAGATCATGTCTCAAACTGACACTCAGACCCTAGGGTCTTTTGCTGAAACTTTGGTCATTGAATTTGACCAAGCTAAGTTCAGGGAATCTATTTCCAAGAATGAAATTTCCTCGACTACGCATAGTTATCATAAAATTTGCCATAGAACAAATATCGGATCCAATGCACCCCTGCGTATGTGAACCCTCGCTAAGGAAGGCTCAAGCTTATTCAAAAAATGAACGAATTTCACCAAAGGTGAAGGAAGTCTGACTTCCACCCCCAGCGGAGGTCAAGATGTTAACACGTCTGATCTCAGGCCTCGACCTCCTATGACTTCCGCTCTGAGCAAATATCAAGTTGTTAACACATCTAATCTCAGGCTTCGGCATCCTATGACCTCCGCCCCGAGCAAAAATCGAGATGTTAACACATTTGATCTTGGGCTCCAGTCATCAACTCCTCTAGGAGTTTGATTTAAAACATCTTCTGATGCTCGCTATGCGTCCTTGTTAGAAGCTAAGAATGGGGGTAGTCTCTCATCAAAATTCCCGAAGAGGAATAAAACCTCCATTAGCCAAACATTTGGTCAGTGTCGTCATAAGCAACATTCGTATTTAACCAAAGCCATCAAGGTTGACACTAACGTTGATCTCTGGGAATTTATAACTCTGAAGAAAGCTCGTCAATGTCAGCATTGCGCGACCCTCAGAGAAGTAGTCTCGGTAGTCCAAAAAGGTTGTCAATGCAAATGGTCAGTTTTCAACCGTCTTGGTCCTATTCTAGAGTCTCGCAAGGCTCAAACTAAACAACAGCGACGTACTCGACAAAGCAAAACTCAAGTCTTCACTGTTATCATGACAAGTATAGCTTCTAAAGATGATGAGGAAAATACAACTAGCTCCCCTGATCCAGAGTATTCTCTATGTATCAGGTCCATACTTCAAGAAGCAGAGGGTGCATATCGCAATACCAGGCTAAGGAGGAAGGCGGCAATTCCTTTCAACTATCCTTCCATCCAAGCGCCTCAATCTTCGGCTCAAACAAATCGGCCAACTTCTAGTGATGTCAATTCAGCCATAGCATCGAATCTAACCCTTAGTTTAAGTCAAGGATGACAGTGGGAGACAAATGCGACGGACCGTGAAGATATTCTAACTCAAATGGCAATCCAGAAGAAAGAGGCGGATGATCGAATTGAACGTCTACAAAGGATGATTAAGCAACTCTTATCGAATCCACGCCCCCAAGCAAGCTCCTCAAAAGCAAAAAGGCCGATTGGTGAAAACCCTAATGGAGAAGATCAAGAACGTCAGAGTGACACAGATTCTGAACATGCAGGATCAGAAGCAATGCTACTTGCCAAACCAAGTAAAGAAGCAAAAGCTTAAGAAGATATTCAAAAGCGGCTCGACGTTCTCTCCCAGCGAGCGGAGCTTAAAAAAGTAGGGATTATCTGACCATATCTGTTATGGTCCTGAACCCTCACCGAGGAAAATCTACGTGATTAGAGGAAATAAGCGCCCCCCCAGACGACAGCGAAGCACGAAAGGCGGTACTAGCCGTCCCCTTCTCGTGGTCGACACGAAAGGCGGTACTAGCCGTCCCCTTCTCGTGGTCG
>JBAKGM010076773.1:0-13398 GCA_037177215.1 Asparagus racemosus | reverse complement strand
CTGCTTTTCATCCACTCTTCAATATTATTGTATATTTATAAGAGTGTATATAAAAAATTGAGCAAGGTGATTCTCCCCATTACAGTCGGATCATGCCTAATTTTTATATGTCTCCTGGGTCCTGCCTCTGTAAGTGTGGAGTGGGGTGTTACAGAGTGGTGTCAGAGCACAGGTTGACACCTTAAGAGTCCTAAATAGAATACCAAGGGTACATAGTAGTTTGAGTCAGTGTCGAACACCTATCGTGGAAGGATTATCATTTCATGACATTCTTGTGACACCTATATTCCTTATAGATTCATTGGGTACCTTGTAATGCTAGTGGATGGCTTTTGGTAGGCATGGCAGGCTTCAATTCGACTGTTTCTGAGATGGGAGGATCCATTGATTGTGGAGAGGTGCAGTCCACACATTCAGTCGATTGGGGGATCAGCTCTGATGAGACTGATCTATAGGAGACACTTGGGGATAGAGTAGGTTATTCCCCAACTGTCCACTGTACTCGCAAACGGTTAGTGAAGAGGAGTGAGCTGGAGGTTGATCATTATGAGAGCAAGGACCCTATAAACGATGATCTGGAAGAAGACCCTGTGAAGGAGGAGCCCAAGGAAGATGAGGATCTAGAGGAAGACCCTATGGAGGAGGAGCACATGGAGGATGACGATTCGGAGGAGGATCATATAGAGGATGACTTAGAGCCTCTTGAGGAGGAGCCTATATTGGATGGGGAACCTTGAGGGAGTACCCCACGAGTGGGGGTTTGATATGGTAGAGGAGCTCGTACATGTCTTGACCCTAGAAGGAATACTACTTGTGTTGGAGCTTGACATGGAGGAGGATAAGGCATGAAAGGATGAGCTGATGGTGGAGGATCCTATTGGGGGTGATTTGCAAGAGGAGATCAATCTAGATGGTAGTGAGCCCCAGCTGAGTGAGGACTCCAATGCAAAGTCAATTATATGTAGCTCTTTCGCCTCTTCTTAGAGATTGATCTATAGGGTCACTAACTTTATGTACCTAATTTCTTTTAGTTTATTTTCTTCAGGGGATAGGGGAGGGCAGGGGGTGGGCACCCAGGTGTGGTGTATTTTGGGGTTGTAAATTTTAGCCTTGGCCTTAGTTATGGAGTATGGTACTTCTGAAGAACTCTAGTGATAATGACTATGTAGTGGAGTATTTTGCTTTTAGAGAACCCTAGTGAGAATAAAAATGTATATGCTAATATAGTATGAATGAAAAAGCTTTCTATTGGATCAGTACTCTATATTGATTAATTGTCATTCATTATATGCCATGCAAGCTATGGAATTATTTTGGTCTGAATAATATTGGTAATATATAGATTCTGAGTCTTTGCTATATCTTCATGTAGATAATGGTGAGAACAAGACAAATCAAACCCCGAATGAGGAGGGACAAAGCATGGAGAATTTGCAAGAGGGCTCTTCAACTCTTACCGGAGCAATAAGGAAAACCGGTAAGTAGCCTATTGATCAGGCAGAACAAATGCAACATCCTTTGAAATGGTTGGTGGAGATCCTTGAGCAACATATCAATTCTAGAGGCAACCAATTGACACCTGCTAACTCAGCCCTAGAACAATTATGGAAGCTCACATCTCTGGCTTTTTTAGGAACCACCAATCATTTAGTGGTGGAAGGCTATAATTAACAAATGGGGAAGATATGTACAGTATTAAATTATACTGAGGAATAGAAGGTGTGTTTTGTCACTTCATTTTTAGAGAAGAAGATAAACACTGGTGGAGGGCAACCTTCCCAAAGACAAATCGATGGGGACAGATTCGCGGAGCTCATGAATAAGTAGTATATCCTGGACGATGTTAGGGATAAATGGGCAATTGAATTTCAGGAGCTGGAGCAAAACAACAAGATAGTATAGGAGTATGAGGCTAAGTTCACTCAACTATCAAAGTTCACCCCACATCTTATAGCTGAAGAATTTGATTAAGGCTAAAAATTCTAGCCAGGACACGGGGAACCATCGGGGGAAAACTAGTGACTCTTAAGATTAAACTACGCAGAACTGGTAGAGACTGTGTTTGAAATTGAGAAAGACCAACTAGAGTACAAAGAAATTCTCGACATGACTTAAACTCAGCTAAACGCCCAAGAACCAAAAGAGGCCCCACAACTAACAAGTTAGCATCATCGAACCAGACAGGGAAGTCAGCGATAACATAATTTTCCTTTCGTGGTGATCGAGTAAACCAGCGGAACAAGTCATCAGCTTGCCCCAGATGTGGCAATCATCACTCCAGATATTGCAGACTTCACAATGAATGCTTTGAGTGTGATCAGCCTAGACATTTCAAGAGAGATTGCCCAACCTTGAGGAATCAATATATAACCAAACGAGCACCAGAAGGAAGCCACACTGTTCGAGCTAATACCTCACAACAATTAATGCTCTACACGGAAGCTCAGTCTCAATAGAGCCTATAGCAGAACCAGAGGAACCAAGGAAGAGTCCTTGCTCTAACAAGGAAGGATGCTCAAGCATCGCCATGTGTGGTGGAATATACACTTCCTGTATGTTCATCCACTGCTCATTCACTTTTTGACCCTAGATCTACACTCTTTTGTATCATCTCACTTTGCTGGGAGCTTTACCAATTCAATGACACTATTAAGTAGTGAGTTAATTGTCTCCACACCTATGGATGGTAGTCTCCTAGCAACATATGTCTACAAGAATTGTGGAGTTAAAGTGGGTGATCATACCATGAATGCAGACCTAATTTGCCTAGATTTGATGTCAAGATTTGATGTTATCTTAAGAATGCTTTGGTTAGCATCTCATCATGATATGGTAAACTGTTTGAAAAAACTAATAAAGTTTAAACTGAAAGTAAGTGCGAGTTTTGTTTTCCAAAGAGAAAGTAGAAGACCACTCACACACCTAATATCATTTATAAAGGCTGCCAAACTCTTGAGGTATGGTTATAGTGGATATTTGGTTTGTATGGCAAGTGAGCATTTGAATGAGAAGGAGCTATTAGAGATACCTGTTATGAGAGATTACCTAGATATTTTTCCAGAAGACTTGTCAGGATTACCACCTGAACCAGAAATATAGTTTGTCATAGACTTGGTCCTAGGGACTACCCCTATATCCCTTATAGATTGGCGCCTACTGACATGAAGGAATTGAAGGAGCAACTTTAGAAATAACTCGATAAAGGATTTATTATCAGACCCAACGTGTCTCCATGGGGAGAACCAGTCTTATTTGTGAAGAAGAAAGATGGGAGTATGAGACTCTGTATGGATTACAAAGGGTTGAATAAGGTGATAGTTGAGAATAAGTATCCATTTCCACGATAGATGATTTATTTGATCAGCTCTAAGGAGCTCAATCGATTTGAGGTTAGGGTGCCATCACTTGAAGATTAAACCAAGGACATACCAAAGATGGTGTTTAGGACTCAATATGGTCACTACGAAGTTTTAGTGATGCCATTTGGGCTAACGAATGCGCCAACAGCATTTATGGATTTAATGAAGTGAATAATTCAACCATACTTAGATCAATTTGTAGTGGTTTTTATCGATGACATATTGATCTATTCAAAGAGTTTCAAGCAGCATGAAAAACATGTAAGAATTGTATTGCAGGCCTTAATGCAAAATTTAAGATGTGTGAATTTTGGTTGGAGAAGGTGATGTTTTTAGGGCATGTGATCACCACTGATGGGATATTAGTGGGCCCGGTGAAGGTTGAAGCTGTTGTGAACTAGCCACATCCCACCTCGATGATGGATATTAGGAGTTTTCTATGATTAAGTGGATATTATTGAAGATTTGTCAAGGGTTTTTCTCGGTTGGTAACCCCTTTGACTTATTTGGTACGTAATAATGACAAGTTCATTTGGAATGAGAAATGCAAGAAGCATTTTTAGGAGTTGAAGAAATGGTTGGTAGCCACTCTCATTCTCACTATCCCTACGAGTTTAGATAAGTTTATGATATATAGTGATGCATCTTTCAAAGGTTAGGGTTGTGTTTGTATGCAGGATGAGAAAGTTGTAGCATATACCTCTAGGATATCAAGACCCAATGTGAAGAACTACCCTACTCATTATTTGGAGGTTACTGCTGTGATCTTTGCTTTGATTATTTGGAAACACTATTTATATGGTGTAACTTGTGACATCTACACTGACCATAAGAGCTTGAACTATATCTTTACTCAGAAGGAGATTAATATGGGATAAAGAAGATGGTTGGAGTTGTTAAAAGATTATGATGAAAACATTCTTTACCATCCACGTAAAGCTAATGTAGTAGCCGATACACTCGATTGGAAGAATCAAGTTGCATTAGCTTGTTGATTAACTAAACAAGCTGAGTTGAATAGAGAGCTAGAAAGAATAGAGATTAAAGATAGAAAATATTCTTTCAAAATCAATATTTGTTAGATAAGCCTACAACTAACTCTATTGGACCAAATCAAGGAGCAGCAGATGAAAGACAAAGAGCTAAGTGAGATAAAGAAGAAGGTAGAGTAAGAAAAATATTCAAACTTTTAGATTCAGGATGGTTTTCTGAAGATGGGTAATGGTTTTTGTGTGTTCCCAATGATAAGAATCTCAAGGAGAAAATAATGAGGGAAGCTCACCTGACCCCATATACTCTTCATCTGTATAGCACCAAAATGTATCAGAATATTCGATAGAATTTCTAGTAGAATTGCATGAAGAAGGAGATAGTTGAATATGTATCAAAGTGCCTAACATGCTGATAAGTGAAGATTGAACATCAAAAATCATCAGGACTGCTACAACCTTTGCCTATCGCAGAATGGAAGTGAAACGACATCACTATGGACTTTATTATTGGACTACCCTACTCAGCAAAGGAAGAGGACACCATATGTGTGGTAGTTGACCACCTGACCAAGTCAGCACACTTCATACCTTACAAGATGTCGTAAACCATGGAGAAGTTGACCAGCTTGTACATTGAAGAGATCGTGAAGCTACACGGAGTTCCCGTATTCAATGTACTAGATCAAGACCCCCATTTCACCTCAGCATTCTAGAAGAGTCTACATAGAGCTCTGGGGGCTAGATTGAAGTTTAGCACTTTGACAAATCCTCAGACTGATGGGCAATCAGAGAAAATGGTACGGACCCTGGAGGACATGTTGAGAGCTTACATATTTGATATTGGAGTCAAGTGGGCTATGCACTTGCCGTTGGTTGAGTTCGCCGACAACTGCAGTTTCCATTCCAGCATCGGAATGGCATCATATGAAGACCTATATAGGGCACGTTTCAGATCCCCTATGTGTTGGGAAGAAATTGGCGGCCATCAACTACTCACTCCTGACTTAATCCTAGAGACTACCAAGAAGATCAAAATCATTCAATAACATATGAGGACGGTGCAAAGCAAACAAAAGAGTTATGTGGATCGTTGATGCAAGTACCTAGAGTTCCAAGTTGGTTATTATGTATTTGTGAAGGCTACACCAACCAAAGGTGTACCAAGTGGAGAAAAAAAAGGCAAACTCCATTCAAGGTAGACTAGACCATTTGAGATATTGGAGAGGATTAGACCTATTGCTTATTGCCTAGCCTTGCCATCAGAATTAGAAAAGATTCATGGTATTTTTCATGTCTCCAATCTGAAGAAATATGGTCAAACTTGGGGCACATCATCTCGTACCAAGCATTGCCTCTGCGGGAGGATCTATCTTATGAAGAAGTGCCTATTCGAGGACTCCAAGGAAAAGCATCTGAGGAATAAGTTTGCATCCCTATTAAAGTGTTTTGGAACAATAAGGGTTGAGGAGGCAACATGAGAACTAGAAGCCGAGATGTGGAAGACATATCCATATTTATTTTAATGGCATGTAAATTTCGTGGGCGAAATTTCTTTTAAGGGGGGAAGCATGTAACATCATATAACATCACAATAAATTTCTCCTTCTGGTGCTCAGATACCATTATCAATATCAACTCCTGGATCTGCAAATCTCATTCATATCTTTCAATATCATAAGAATAAATTATCACTATGTTCTCATTAAAGTTCTATTTAGTCAAGTAATAGAATGCATATTAACCCTAGCATGAGAACCCTAATCATCCACGACTTAAACCTCAATTAAAGTTAAACTAAAGTGAAAAAGGGTTTATAAAAATAACATAAATAGCATATCTAAATTGTTTTGGGTAGCCATGAGTGGAGGGGGAAATTTTCACAAAAATCCCTCTCATTTACATAAATTTTGCTTTTCTAAGTCACAAGACCAAATTTACATATACAATCAACCCTCCCTCATGGTTCACTTTCTCTCTTTCTTCAAAACTCTATCATGGTCTCCTACTCTAGCTAGCAATAATTTTAGCCCAAAACCCCAAAACTCCATTGTCATTCTCTCTGTTAAATACTCTCTCTCAAGCTCTCCGCTCTTCTAAAGCATACACACACCCAAGAAGGAAGAGAAGAAGAAGTAAGAGGAACTAGTTAGATAATTTTGGAGGAAGAGGAACAAAGCATCACACCTTGGTAATTAACTTCAAATTCTCCTCATGGTGTGATCAATGGAGATTTAAATCTCAATTATAGGATTTTATGTTAGTTTTTGGTCGTGCATGTAAGGATTGGTGGTTGCATGTAACATTTAAGCTAAGAGTTGTTCATGCATGTCAATAAATTATGATTAAAATATGATCTTTGTATTTATGAAAATAGAAAATATAATAATTATTTGTTTTTAGACCGTTTTTAATCAATTGATGGTGGTCTTTCTCTGAATTAGTGAATATATGGCTTGAATGTCAATATTTGGACCCCAATCTCGTGCAGAAAAATTCCTGCAGGACACCCTATTGGTATTTTTTCCATTAGCCACTCTATAGACATCCAATTTTAGTAATTATTTCTGTTTATACTGAGTAAAAAAAATATAACTTGCAACTAGGTTTGTTCAGACTCTGCATCATAATGTTGAGTACAACTTCATGATGTTTGGCACCTGAAAGAGTTAGATAGACATGTGAGGGTTTTCTGTTCTGGCATGAGTGTGATATCCTATCCCCTGTATAATTTAGCAAGTAAAACTCTCCCCAAGAAGCTTTCATGCAAGAATTTTTTTTTGTTTCTAAAATTAGACTTGTATAGAAACAAATTGAAATTTGTCTCACTAATTTTGGATATCGTTTGTTTCCTCAGTTATTCACTTGAATTTGCTAGTGTGATTTGCACTTATAGTTTGTACATGTCATGCATGTTTTAAGTATAACTTGAGCTATATATATTATTTTTGCAAATCACTTATTATTACGAAAACTAGAAACAAGTAGGAATCTTAAAACACTAGTTTTTTAAAATTTTGGACATCTTTTGGACTCTCAAATGGTCTCGTGTATCTTCTAATGCGAGCTATACACCAGTCTGTGCATGCCATATATCTATATATATAATCTTGTTGGTCGCCTAATTGATACCAAGCCCAATATTTTAGGAAGTAAATTCATATACAAGTAAAGTGACCTTATATTTATATAATTTGGACCCTACTTAGCTAACTGTTTTGTCATCACAAATCATGACACAAATTACTGACTTTGCTGATCATACATTGCATATAGTGTCATGTGCATCTTTGTTAAGCATGAATATAACCTAGTTGTGTAGACTCTTACATAGATATACATGTATGTGTATATACGAGCAAGACCTTTGGATTCGTTCATTGATACAGAGAAACCCAGTACAAACGGTTGGTAGGTAACCTTTCATTGTTCCCACTCAAATCTATTGAAAGTTCGATTAATTATTTTCTTAAAATTCCCACGAGTTGATATTCGATGCTCAGTTGTATTTTTTATTGCTTCCATAATATTCTTATTTGAATCACTTCATGCATGGGCTATTTGTCGATTGCTTAACTATTGATATACCAGTGTTTGTTCATTTTGGTATTACATCATTGAGATTCTATGAATGACTATATTGTGGTACTTGAACTTGCTTCAATGACTCTGTTGCTGAGAATGATAGTGATCTTTTATTTGATAGTTTGTTCATACTCTATTGTAGACAGTCAAAATGTATTTTTACCTAGGCTGATGATTAACTCGGGGCTAAGAAGTAAACGCCCATAGGCTAAACACTTCGAATGGAACTAAAACCAAGTCCATAATAGATTATAGGGAAGGTTGCCCGATGACCAATGCCAACCCCACCATAGTTCAGATTCTGTGTTAAAATCGAGTTCACAAGCGAAGCTCACCAGCTAAAGAGTTCTGCCCACAATACTAAAGTGGACCAAGTCTTCCACTTTTGAAAGAGGCGCCCCCACGTTCGAGCGACCCTCACCTACGACCATAGCGAACTTCGCCTATGACTTCTGCTAACTTCACCAGAACCACGAAGCTCGCCCAAATAGCCATTTCAGAGCTATGTTTAGGGGAAAACTGCCCCCACTATCTCTTATTTTAGTGGCCACTAACATTTGTTCTAAAGAGGCCATTAACTTTCTCTTTTAGCTTATAAAAGGAGAGGAGATCATTCGTTCAACATATGCAAGTACACTCGTGGAGAGAGCTAAGTGACACATACGCCCATATAGAGGAGTTTCATAAAAAGAAGGCTGAGCTACCTTCCAAGTGATTCAACTCTCATCAATAGTAAAAGATTCATGAGTCTCGATTCAAATCGTCAATGGAGTACAAGATCGACGCTCCACCGACACACAGAAAAGAACCCCTAGGAAATACAAATTTTCCTTTGTTTTCATTGTTGTCTCTCAATTGTAATCTATGTTAGTTGTAATTAAAAAAGACCCGAAACAGGATAGCGACTCTGCTGGAGACTTCTTTCTCTTCTGATGAGAAGATCATGTTGCAAACTGATACTCAGGCCCTCGGGTCTTTTGCTGAAACTTTGGTGATCGAATTTGACCAAGCTAAGTTCAAGGAACCTATTTTCAAGAACAAAATTTCGTCGACTGCACGCAGTTGTCGAAGAATTTGCCACAGAGTGAATATCAAGTCCAATGTGAGCACCATGTATGTGAATACCAATCTTGCTGCTGAAGGTTCGAGCTTAGTTAAAAGTCAAACGAAATTCATCAGAGGCGGAGGAAGCCTGCTTTCACCCCGAGTGAAGATCAAGATGTTAACACATCTGATCTCGGGCTTTGGCCTCTTACGACCCCCGCCCCAAGCGAATATCAAGATGTTAACACATCTGATCTTGGACTCCAACCATCAACTCCTCTAGGAGTTCGATTTAAAACATCTTGCGATGTTCGCTATGATTCCTCGTTTGAAGCTAAGGATGGGGGTAACCCCTCACCAAAATTCCCTCAGAGGAATAAAATTCCCACTAGCCAAGCACTTGGCAAATGTCGTCGTAAGAGACATTCACATTCAACCAAAGCCAACAAGTATGGCACTAATGTTGATCTTTGGGAATTTATAACTCTGAAGAGAGCTCGCCAATGTCAGCATTGTGTGACCCTCAAGGAAGTAGTTACAGTAGTCCAAGAAGGCTGCCAATGCAAACGGTCGGTATTTAACCGTCTCGGCCCAGTTCTTGAGCCTTCAGAGGCTCAAACTAAGCAACGACGATGCACCCGACGAAGAGTCTTCACTCTCAACATGACAAATGTAACTTCTAAAGATGAAGAGGAAAACTAAGATAGCTCTCCCGATCCAGCATATTCTCCTAGAATCAGGTCCATATTTCTAGAGGACGATGGGCTATTTCGCAACACCAGGTTGAGGAAGAAGGTGGCGATTCCGTTCAACTATTCTTCATTACAATCACCACAGTCCTCAAATCAACCCACCACCAGTGATGCCAACTCAGCCATAGCGTCAAACCCAATCCCTAGTTCAAGTCAAGGCCAAAGATGGGAGGTAAACACAACAGATCGAGATGATCTTCTAGCTCAAATGGCAATGCAGAAAAAAGAATCTGATGATCAGATTGAACATTTAGAAAGGATGATTGAGCAACCTTGGCTAACCCTCATCCACAAGCAAGCTCCTCAAAAGGGAAGAGGCCAATTGGCGAAAACCCTAATGAAGAAGATCAGGAATGTCAGTGTGACACAGATTTTGAACATCCAGGGTTAGAACAGACAATGCTCGCTAAGCCAAGCAAAGAGATGAAAGCCTTGGAAGACATTCAGAAACAACTCAATGCTCTTTCTCAACCGACAGAGCTTAAGAAAGCCGAGATTATTCATCCATATCCCATCGAATGGGATATGGTTTCTTACCCAATGAAGTTCAAGCCACCTACATTGCATGCATTTGATGGTAAAGAATCTCCAAATCAGCACATCTACTATTTCCATCAACAAACATGGAATGTAGTGGGTAATGACGCCATCAAAGCACGTCTCTTTTTTAGCACTCTTCAGGTGGTAGCCTTTGATTAGTTCCAGAACCTGCCCGAAGGATCAATCAGATCCTGAGCAGATTTAGAATCCAAGTTCCTTTCATAGTTTCACGAAGAACAATCTGATGTCACCATGGCCAAGCTCCTTTCCGAGAACAAAGTGGGAATGTGACAGTCTGAGAATACATCGAACGATACCGCAACTTGACATTACGATGTCAAGATATGCCCCTACTAATGTTGTTGCAAACTTGCCGACGCAGCTTTCTGGCAAAGGTTGAAGCTCACATGGGCACTGTTACTGCCCATACTTGGAAATATTTGATGGAACAAGCTGAGATAGCTGAAAAGTCATCAGAACATTTCAATAATTTTGAGCCTCGTCCTAATTTCAAAGGTAACAAGGGTAAGCAAGTGCAGACGTCCTAACAAAAACCCAAGGAGATCTTCGCAGTGGGAGTCTAGAATTCGAACAAGGGCTCGCAAAGAGAGTTAAAGAAAAATTTTCAGCGTAACAATTCATTCAAGGATGAATATACAGTCGTTATTTTCCATGTCATCAACAAAGGGAATCATCTGAAGCTCCTGGAAGCTTGACGCCCCAAGGAGATTAGAAAGACTAGCGATCCTAATTATTGTCTCTACCATAGAATGGTGGGACATCCGATAAAGAATTGTTATATCCTCAAGCATAAAATTCACACATTTGTCGAATCTGGAATTCTTAAGCTCAAACCTAAGCAAAAGAGCAGAAGAAAGTCGTCGCAAATATGGTAGCCTTTCAATTTGGTTCTATGCCCAAAACCCAAGCTAAAAATGGTATTGTCCCCATTCCCATTGCGAGGATGGAGATAATCAACCAAAATTGCTCGAACTGACGAGACCAAGGTGTGATCCCTCTCACTACTAAAAAGGGGGAAATCATGTGGGTACATCCAGATCACGTTCAAGATGAAAATTGGACTTGTTCAATGTCTAAACCTAAAATGAAGACTTGCCATACCATCTCCACGATTATGGAAAAAGAATCCATGCATGTCACCTCACTAATTGACTCAGAAGGAGAGAAAGTGGTTTTAACAAGAACAAGAATAGGCAAGGATTACCTAAGGGATTTCAACCAACCAGGAACATCTAAGCCGCCCAAACCGGCCAAACAAAAGGAGGCTCGATTCGCAGGGCCTTGCAGTGCCTTCCAAGCGATTCCAAGGCTCCATTCAGATACAACATCATTGCCCAGCTCTCTAACATCCCAGACCACATCACCTTGCACGAAATTTTATGTTTGTTGAAGGACACGAGGGAAGCTTTGAGGTAAGCCCTAGATGATAATGAAGCATTCCTTGCTCACATAACTGAACTTCCTCACAACGAAGGTCCTGAACAATGCTGTCAATACCAGAAGCAAACGCCTTGCATCACCTTCATCCCAGAGGACATGCTTATTAAGGACCATCACCATAATTGACCCCTTTACTACGCTGGGTATGTAGGGTCAATGAAGGTTGAGAGGATCCATATCAATCCAGGCTCTGCAGTGAGCATTATTCCATGGAGACTCTTGAGCTTTTTAGGGATTCCCCTCTCTTAAGTTATCAAGGACCAGCACCACTATCCTTAGCTTCAACTCCAGCAGTAGCCACTCCCTTGGAAAAATTTGACTCAATTGTCAATTAGGAGATTGAAAGACAGAAGTGACTTGCTACGTCATCGACGTTGAAACGTCCTACAATCTTCTGCTCAGGTGACCTTGTATCTACTCTAACATGATCATCCCCTCAACCCTTTATCAATGCTTTAAATACGTTGATAAACAGGGAGTCCAGTAGAGGGTTGATGCTAAAAAATATCCTTTCAAAGGAGTGGATAATTACTTCACCTAGTCTCTCTTGTATGATAAAAATCAAACAATTGAGATTGCCCTCCCCAAAGACGATGACAGTGGTAATGAGGCAAATGTTGAGCCAGATCCCATTAATGATTCAATCTAGGAGATAGATCCACTTGTAATTACCATGGATGACCTTTGTGTCAACCAATTCACTGAAGATCAAGGCGTTTGAATCTTTAATGAAGAACAGTTTGCTTATGACTATTCTTTAGACTCTGAGTCTGAGAACTCAAGAGTCGAAACTTTGATGGCTAAGCTAACTTCTGAACCAACACTACGAATGCCGATACATGAATTGCATTCAACTTACAGCAATTAGATAATTCGCAGGATGCCATCTTTATAGTACAGTCCAAAGGAAACATCCAGAATTCGATCATCTTTGAAAAAGTTGAGGCTAGATCTCAATTATCAAATTCTTATATAGAAGCTAAGGAAGAACCACAATTTTTCCAATATAGCCAGCAATCTCAATAGATTATGGCAAAGATGGGATATGACCTTACTTCAAAATAAGGGTTGAATTTCAATAGAGGATTACGTGTCCCTTTGATCCCCTTTACACCAGAAGGTGAAGCACTTGGTTATTATAATCGAACTAAGCATGGACTTGGTTGCATCCCCCTGGAAGCCGAACCACATAACGGGCAAACTTCTGACAACTCTAGTTCTTCAGATACGTCTGATTGGGACTCTGATGTCAGCATTGGTGTCCTATTCATGGTCAATATGGTCTCCTACGATCTAACCAGCAATTTTGTTGAGTCTGAAGTGTTTGAAGACCTTGAGGATGATCAATGGACAAGACAGCTTGAAAAGCAATGGGAATCACACTTTGAAGCCAGGGAACCACCTACTGAAGATAAGGTGATTCAAGTTAACATTGGCAACGGTACCCATCCTAAGCCTATCTTCATCAGCGAAAGCTTATTATCTGATGAGCAGGAAGAACTCATAGTTCTCATCCTAGAATACATCGATGTCTTCGCTTGGAGCTATGAAGATATGCTGGGCCAAGACCCCAATGTAGCTATACATCGCCTCAACATCAAACCCAATGTCAAACCTGTCAAACAACAGCAATGACATTTCTATCCTTAGTTAATGGAGTAAATTGAA
>JBAKGM010076669.1:0-13409 GCA_037177215.1 Asparagus racemosus | reverse complement strand
TTGTAGATCTGCGGAGGACTACTTGATCTTCACCGGCAGCACAGTGCTCTCTGAATCCAAGCAGCAATTCCTCAGCTTGCCCGAAAAAATTTCCAACCTTGCAGCAAAAATTTTCCAACCCTCAGAACTGTGCACCCCCTCCTATTTATAGCATTTGAGGGGGGAAGTGATTGCTCGGCCATTTGGCCGAGCACTTCAGCCCATGGCCGAAGCTTTTGCACGGATCCGTCCTTTTCGGCATTTTTTTTGTCTTTTTGTCCGTTCTGACCCGTTTTCCAGTATTTCTGAACATGCCTGATTATTCCGTTGATTCTAGAATTGGATTGGCACAGCGTTGTCACTCGAATTCAGTTGACTTGATTCACTGAATCTCGCTGTCCTGGAGCTTCACCGTTGGATTTATTCCGTGATCCGTCACTCTGTTGATTTGCACGCCTCGTCGACTCACTTCATGTCTTCGTCGACCCGCTTTATGCGTTCTGTGGTGTCAGCGGTTCTTGGTTGTGTCGGTTGATAGCTCATCGGTCGCGAACCCACCTTCATGAGTCTCATTCGGGTACTGATAAGCGATTTTCAACGCCTATAGCTAGCCTGCAAAGCTGGCTGTGATTATGCGGCGGCGCAATTATCAGTCGAGCGCCAAGAACACGGGGGTCGACCTTGATATTTCCTAGCATTGTTGGCCACATAGACCTCCTCGTCAATGTGGAGAAGGTGGGCGGCGGCTATAATGTGGAAGGCGGTGAGGGCGAGGACGAGCAGGAGGCGATTCCCGACCAGTCGACTGATGAGTCGGCTAGGGCAGTCGAGAAAGATGATGGCACAGGCTCAGTCTAAAGGGAGAGAGTCAGGATCACTCGCGAAGCTCTATTGACTCCTCCACCTTCGTCGAACATCTCTTTGCCTCCAGCTCATGGAGCCGGCATGAACTTTTTGTAGTTTAGGTTCAAGGGCTTGAAAAATGTAACTTGTTTGTATTTTTGTGTATGTATATGTTTGACAATATAATAAATGGCATAATTTTTCCCCTTGCATGCTTATCTCTATTTTTTCACAATTCTCTGTGACACTCTCTGTGATGTGTTGGCAACACGCTTGTCGACTTAATGAGTCGGTTTTCGCATTAGTAGTATCCTTATGAGTTTACTTTGTCTCTTCTTTGATATGTTAAGTTCATGGTAGAGTCGTCCTGAAAGAGTATTGCGTCGACTAGGAGTCGCCTCTTCAGGACTTAACTATTGTGAATTTTTTATTATGGTTGTCAGTTTGCGATGGTAACGAGCTGAGGGTCGACGGGGTCCCACTGAATTGATGGGCTTGGAGATTTTAAGACATGATTGAGCCGAGTCACTGTGAGTGACGTCATCGTTCTTTAGCCATTAGTACTGCTTCAATTTTCACGCAAAGTATCATGGGGAACCGAAATGGGCAGCGTTGTGGTTTTTGAAAGGCAGTTCGAATTTAGCCCTAATCTGGACTGATGATCCCAAAGCAGGCGAACCATTCAAAATTCGCCATGCGAGCCCTCGCTGTCCTATAAATGCCCTCCCCCCTCTCCATCTAGGGCTTTCTTTACACGAGTTCAAAGATTAGAACTTTCACTTTGTATTTCGAGCTCAGAAAATTTTCTAATGGCTGCTTCTTCCTCCACTCCCGTCGATAGGCTTAGCCTTCTTGCCCCCATCCATTCAAAGGTGACGAGCGAGGATTTGGAAGTCCTCTCTGAGAGGTACGACATACCGCCGGCCTTTGAGCTCTCCCTGTCGGAGAGGGAGAACGTGGTGTTCAATCACGAGCCTGACAAGGCACCGCTATACCTAGCCCACGTAGAGTATGGGCTACGGTTGCCCCTCCCCCGCTTCGTGAGGAGGTTTTGCGAGCGATTGGGGGTCTCCCCCCATGCAGTTCGCCCCTAATGCCATCGCTATAATGATGGCATTCTTGGTGATTTGCTACCGGGTGGGGGTTGAGCCAACCCTCCAACTCTTCAGCCACCTGGTCAACTTGAAGACGACAAGGAAGGATGCTCATTACTTCTTCGTCAACTCAGGCGAGAAGCTAGTGAGGTTCCACGAGTCAAACAAGGCTTGGAAGGGGCGATTTGTTTTGGTCTTCAGAGCTGACCTGATCCTGGCTTGCCGTTCGTGGCTAGAAGTCGAGAAGGAGGTGCTGAAGCCACTCTCCCTCTCAGCTGAGGAGCGCCAGGACCTAGAGAAGCTCCGTTCCTACACTAGGTCCCGTGACATCGGCAACCTATTCGACACCGCCTCAATCAGAGTGGCGGGCTTATCCCATATTCAACTGACAGATGTCGATATGGAGAGGGCAGCTGCCTTGGCTCAAGTCAGCCCTAGGCTACCGAAGGACCCAAAGACTTCAGAGTCGGCTAATCTAGCCACAACCTACCCACTTGCGAAGAGGGCCAGAGCGGCATTGTCGGCTACGGAGGCCGAGTTCTGGAGTAAGAATCCAGAAAAGATGGTCACCATGATGACCTATCAGCTGGGGCTCTCCAGCCCTAAGGGTCCTTAGAAAAAGAAGAGGAAGACGAAAAAGATTGTCCCCAAGGGGAAACTCGAGGTGGGTGCTCCTGTGTCAATCGTGGCTACGGTAGAGGTAGTCTCAGCTCTGGCTGAGGAACTAGCCCTGAGGGTGGCCTTTCCCCCCAGCTCGCCACCAGGAGTGCCCCCCACAGATGAGCCTTCCCTTGGTAGAGGTGAGGCCGCCTCTGGGCAAGTGACACTGGAGGCCCCCTCGACCGGCTTGGGTTCCCAAGTCGGCCAGGGTGCCATTGCGGTTCCTCCCCTACAACTGGCTCATGGGTCGGGTGAGGGAGCCTCCGCAGAGGTGGCCATGGAGGCGGTGTCTCCCCTCCCCATGGTCGGGGATTTTGATTCTGACTTCCCTTCTGCCATAAGCTTGGAGAAATAAGTAGGCAGAGGTGGAGGGAGCTCCAAGCCACGCTTATCAGCGATCTCAAGGAGGGCTACTTGCCAAAGGAGAATCCCCCCATGGAGGAGAGGTTCATCCCGAGTCGCTTTTTCCATCGTGACGACTTGATCCTTTGGTCGGGAAGGGCCTAGCTAAGCGTCACCGACCAGCTCACTCTCCCTCGCGACCTGGATTTGCTGAAGGAAGTGCTGACGAGGGAACTTCATCTGGCACTCCAAAGCTATAGTATCAGGGGAGCCTCGATAGGAGAGGAGTTGGTCGACTGGTTCGACCACGTGATGAAGGCTAACGACCAACTCATAGTGGAGGCCGCCGAAGAGAGAACGCTGAGAGAAAAATCAAAGTTCTCGAGGCTGAAAAGGGGGAGCTGGATGCTAAATGGCGTCGGGCGGTGGAGGCGAAGCAGTCGACCATCGCCAACCTGGAGGCCCACAAATTGAAGCAGTCTGTCGGCATAGCTAAGCTAAAGGAGGAGATTGCCAAGCTTGGGATGGCTGTGGAGAGCTCCCAAAAGGAGGTGGCCAAGCAAGAGCAGTGCGTCCAACTCCTGAAGGAGGACCTCGAGGCCGAGAAGCGAGCAAGACTTGTGGTGCAAGTAGAGGCCCTTTCAGAATAGCGCGCCCTTCAGAGTGCGAGGTTAGAGCTGAAGGACATGAGGGCGGCTCACCAGGCGGCTCACCAGGCGGCCTTGGCTGATGCCCAGTCCATCGAGGCCTGACTCAACCATGTGACCTCCGAGGAGGGCAAGAGGGAGATCATCGAGGGCTATTGGCATGGCCCTGTGGGAAAGGTTGAGCTGTCTCTAGCTGTCAAAGCCAGCTACGACTACCTCATGGGCCAACTCCCTCATCACGCCTTGCCGTCTGCTACTGCCACTTACCCCCCTCTAGAACAGAGTTGTTTCGACATCCTCCAAGACACGAAGCTAGAGGTGGGGGGATCCAATTGGGCTTTGACAAGGACGATGACGAGGAGGGCGACAGCGGTGATGCAGGGGATGACCCTAATTAGGGTGTCCCTGGGTAGGCTCCTGCCTTCTGGGAGTCTTACATGTATATACTTGTAAAATAACAGAAAATTTCCTTTTCTTTTTTGACTTGATTCTTGTAATTTGAATTTGTCCTTTGAATGAAAGTTTGGTTTGTTCCCCCTTTCTGTCTGTGATGCATTTGAGCCTGTGTTATGTTTTTGCGTCCGGTTGGTGTCTGATGTGGACGAAGTCTTGATTCATGATTAAAATCCAAGCGAGTCAAACATAACGTGGCTAAATTCCAAGAGATAATTGTAACTCTAAAAGATAACCACTTTCCAACCGACCATCGTGCCCCGAGTGCATAGACAACACTCATGTTTGGGAAAGCTTGTGGGTGCCTTGTTGAACGCTATCATTAGGTGTGAGCTCGGAGTCTCGTCCGCCAATGCACGATTGTCGATAACGGTTT
This sequence comes from Asparagus racemosus, assembly GCA_037177215.1. Taxonomy (NCBI): domain Eukaryota; kingdom Viridiplantae; phylum Streptophyta; class Magnoliopsida; order Asparagales; family Asparagaceae; genus Asparagus; species Asparagus racemosus. The sequence goes on along the minus strand of JBAKGM010076669.1, from coordinate 9,015 downwards.
GGGAGTTAGGTGTTTAGAGTCTATGTGGCCTTCGTGTCTTTTTGGCCAGCGAGTGCGCAGGCTGGGTACCTAGGACTTATAGAGCGCCTAGGTCTTAGGAGTCGGCCTCGGTCGGTGGCGACTCTGCAGATGACAACCCAAGGGGTTGGGTGCCTAGGGCTTATGAAGCGCCTAGGTCTTAGGAGTTTGCCTCGGTCGGCGGCGACTCTGCAGGTGACAACTCAAGGGGTTGGGTGCCTAGGGCTTATGAAGCGCCTAGGTCTTAGGAGTCAGCCTCGATCGACGGCGACTCTTTCCAGTGACAACCCAAGGGGTTGGATGCCTAGGGCTTATGAAGCGCCTAGGTCTTAGGATTCAGCCTCAGTCGGCGGTAACTCTTTCTAGTGACAACCTAAGGGGTTGGGTGCCTAGGGCTTATGAAGCGCCTAGGTCTTTGGAGTCTTACTTTGACCCTCGAGGGGAAGACAGATGCCTTGACTCGGCCTGATGAGTGGGGATATCTCAACTCGACTTAGTGAGGGGAACGTGTTTGTCCAGCTGAGCAAGTCAGGTCCCATGTCTTGTCTAGGTGAGAAGAATTTCTTGACTCGATATGGCGAGAAGGGTGCTTTAACTCGATATGATGAGAAGGGTTCCTTGACTAGACGTGGCAAGAAGGGTTCCTTGACTCATCGTAGCGAGAAGGGTTTCTTGACTCGAGATCACGAGAAGGGTTCCTTGAGTCGGCCCAGCAATAAGGGTCGCCCGAGTTCGACTCAGTGGAAAAACTACTTCGACTCAGCCAAGTGGGATATCACAACTCGTCTCGTGCGAGAAGGATAAGTCGCTCCAGTGAATCGATCATGTTTGCTCTGACATTTCTATCATAGTTTTAAGACAAGTTGAGCAAACTAATCAGACGCAAAATCTATTCATAATGGGAGATCATAGACAAAATTTGTAATGCAGAATTATTGAAAAACCTTCTTAAGGTCCTCAATGTTCCAGGGGTGTTGTAGGATTCTCCTGTCTGGGCTCCTGAGCCAGTAGGTGCCAGGCTATATCTCCTCAAGGACAGTGTATGGCCCCTCCCAGTTGGGTGCTAGCTTACCGCGGTTGGTGTCCTTGTCTAACGCGGCCTTTCTCAAAACGAGATCGCTGACTAGAAATCTCCTTGGTCGAACCTTAATGTTGTAGTACCTGGCAACTCGCTGTTGGTTGGCAATTTGTTTGCATAGCACCCTGGCTTGAACCTCGTCTATGAGGTCCAGCTCTGCGCGGAGCCCTGCAGAGTTGGAGTCTTCGTCAAAATGCTACAGGCGAATGGTAGGCATGCCGAATTCCACGGGGGTCACGGCCTCGACTCTGTAAGCCAACCTGAAGGGGCTTTCACTGGTGGTGCTCTTGTGAGTTGTGCGGTAAGACCATAAGATATTGGGCAGCTCTTCGACCCAGTTTCCAACCACTTTGTCGACTTTCTTCTTCAGGGCCTGGAGGATGTATTTGTTCGCAGCTTCAGCTAACCCGTTGCATTTGGGGTGCACAGCTGAAGCGAACTTGAGTCGGATTCCCCATTCCTCACAGAAGTCTCGGAACCCTCTACTACTGAACTGGGTGCCATTGTCCATAACAAATGATCGAGGGATCCGAATCGACACACTATGGACTTCTAAATGAAGTTGGTTATGTTAGCTTCCCCTATCTTCGCCAAAGGTTCTGCCTCGATCCATTTGGTAAAGTAGTCAATGGCGACAATGAGAAATCTTTGCTGCCCAGAAGCTAGGGGAAGTGGGCCCGGTATGTCTAACCCCCACTGGGCAAAAGGAACAGGGCTCATCATGGGAGTCAGCTTGGTGGTAGTAGCCCATGGAACCTGCGAGAAAAATTGGCACTTTCTGCAAGTTGAGACGAGCTTTTGAGAGTCAGCTATTATGGCCAGTAGTATCCCTGTCAAATAACTTTTCGGGCGAGTGTTCTCGCCCCCGGGTGATTTTTGCAGACGCCTTCATGAATCTCCTTGAGGACATAGTTAGCCTCATGAGATCGTAGACAACGGAGGTAGGGCCCCACACCGTTGTTGGAGTAGGACAATCGGTAAAGTAGATCATCTATGATGAGATAACGACGCGCGTTCCTCTGCAGGCTTTTAGCCTCAACGGCGTTCGCGGGTGTGACTCTATTCGCCAAGAATAGGATGATGGGGTCCATCTAGCATGGCTTCGGAGCCAAGTTAGTCAGCATGACATCCTTGCGTGTTTTTGCAATGCTGGGGCTAGGAAGTGTATCGGTGTAGATAGGTCCTGATCCACCTGCAGAGCTTGTCGACACCAGCTTAGACAGAGCGTCCGCTCGAGCATTGCGAGCCTAAGGAACCTGAGCGATCTTGAAGTTGGCCAGCTGGGCTAGCAGCTCCTTGGTCACCTCCAAGTATTGGGTCATCCTCTTGTCCTTGGCTGCGTACTTTCTGTTAACTTAATGCACCACAAGTTGGGAATTTGCTAGTACATACAGGCTCTCGGCCTTAACCGCAAGGGCGGCTCGCAGGCCTGCAATGAGTGCTTCGTACTCGGCCTCATTGTTCGAGACTGGAAACTCGAAGGTAATGGACTGCTCCATGACTACCCCATCTGGGCTCCGCAAAATCACATCGGCCCCACTGCCGACCTCACTCGACGACCCGTCCACCTTCAACTGCCACCAAGAGGAGTACTCTTGTGAGTCGTGTTGGGGAGAGGAATCCATAGGGAGAGTCATCGCCTTCAGCCGTCCCCCGACTGTGGGCGCCGACTGATCAGGGAGCATGGGTTCCATCCGCTTACCCTCAAGCGAGGTGGATTCTATGAGGAAATCTGCCAGGGCTTGTGCCTTGATGGTTGCCCCAGGCTCGAACCACACATCATACTCGCTGAGCTCGATCGACCATGTCACCATTCTCCTTGAAGTGGTTGGACTCCCGAGAGCTTTCTTCAGGGGCACGTTGGAGCGCACGACAATGGAATGCATTTGGAAATATGGGCGGAGCCTGCGAGTGGTTGTGATCAGGGCAAACGAGGCTTTCTCGATCAATGGATAGTTCAGCTCCCCCGCTCTAAGGATCCGGCTCACATAATACACCAGCCTCTGAACTTGATCCTCCTCTCGGACTAGGACGGAGCTAATGGTTTCGGGGGAGACGACGAAGTAGAGATATAGGGGCTTGCCCTCAATGGGTTGACTCAGCAGCGCTTGGTACTCAAGTACGCTTTGAGTTCTCTGAATGCATTGCAGCACTCCTCCGTCCATTCCATCTTCTTCTTGGGGTCCTTGGCTCCCCTCAGGATCTTAAAGAATGGGAGACTCTTCTTGGCCGACCTGAAGAGAAAGAACCCTAAGGCGGCTATCTTGTTATTGAGCTTCTGGATGTCCTTCATGGTGTGCGGTTCTGGCAGTTGATCGATGGCGGCTATCTTCTTAGGGTTGATCTCAATGCCTCGCTAGGTGATCATGAACCCACGGAACTTCCCCGACTGCACCCCAAAGGCACATTTAGCCAGGTTAAGCTTCATGCGGTAGCGTCTTAAGGTAGAGAATGTCTCGTTAAGGTCGGCTATGTGTGCTGAGGCTAATTTCGACTTCACCAGGACGTCGTCCACACATGCTTCCACGTTCTGGCCAATTTGAGGGTGTAAAATCATGTTGACTAGCCTCTAATATGTAGCTCTTGTGTTCTTGAGACCGAAAGGCATGACCTTTTAACAATATGTTCCTTGGTTGGTGACGAAGGACGTCTTTTCCGGGTCGTGCTCCACCATGAGAATCTGATTGTAGCCCGAAAAGGTATCTAAGAAACTCAGCAACTCGTGACCCGCACTCTCATCTACCAACTGGTCTATGCGGGGCAATGGGTAACTATCCTTCGGGCAAGCCTTGTTGAGGTTGGTGTAGTCGACACACATTCTCCACCAGCCGTCAGACTTCTTCACCAAAACTATATTGGATAACCACTTAGGGTACTGCACCTCGCGGATAAAACCGGCTACCATGAGTCGGTCAACTTTCGCTACTGCTACCTTCTGCCGCTCTGATCCTTGATGTCGCTTTTCCTGTCGAACCGATTTGTTTTGTCGGTCAACAGAGAGTTCGTGGCAGATGACGTCGGGGGGGATGCCTAGCATATCCTCTAGGCCCCAGGCGAACACATCAAGGTTTGCTAAGAGGAAAGGAATCAAGGCTTCCCACAAGGGTCCTGGGAGGTTTGAGCCTATCTTGAGCGTCTTTCCGCTTCCGCCACGGATCGGGACGTCATGTAGGTCTTCAACAGGAGTCATTCTTTCCCGCTCCATCTTCTTCTCAAGGAGAAGGCTCGCTTTCTCAATGGGCATGACTTCCACTACCCGCTTCCCCTTAGTTGAGAGCACACAGTAGGTTCGGGCTTCCCGTTGGTCACTCTTAACAACACTGACTCCTCCAGGCATTGGGAACTTGATTATCTAATGATAAGTGGATGGGATAGCCTGTAGGAGGTGAAGGATAGTTCAGCCTAGTATGACATTGTGGGCCGACTTGATGTCCATCACCGTGAATTGGACATCAACTGTCGACTGGCAGAGGTGACGGCCGATAGTTAACGGGAGTGTGATTAACCCTTCGGGAGTCGTGAATGTCCAGTGAACCTGATGAGGGGGCCTTTGGAGGGAAGCAAGTTGGATCTATCAATGCCCATGTGGGTGAAGGGGTCTAGGAACAGGATGTTGACTGAACTCCCTGTGTCCACCATAATCCTCTTTACCTTGAAGCCATCAATATTGGCTGTGATGACTATGGGGTGCTATGTGGTGTCTCGACACCCTCCAAGTCGTCAGTGAAAGAGATGGGCACACTCGCCCGGGGCTTCTTATCGCAACTCGCCACTTGCAGAGGGACTTGGCGTACCTCTTGCAAGCGTTGTTGGACTCTCTACCGAATGCAGGGCCACCGCTGATGGTGTGGATGACCCCCCGGGTGCTTGGTCCGGAATCTTGACGGCTAGGCCCCGGTTGGGGTCGAGGAGACCAAGAATAGGGCCTCTGCTCGTCCCTCTTGGGGGGGTCCCTCCTGTCCTTCTGAGCTACCAATTTCTTCAAGAACCCTCTCTGAATGAGATCTTTAATGTCTCACTGGAGGACGCGGCAGTCACTGGTGTCATGTTTATGGTCCTTGTGGTAGCGACAAAATCATCGCATGTCTCTCTAGTGAGGGGCCGATCGCATCTACGGAGGAGACTTGGTAAGGAGCCCCACCCCTTGTGCTTTGTCGAGGGCCGTGGAGAGAGACGTGCTGAGGATTGTGAAGATGGGTGGGGGGCGATCGCCCTCCTCTCTCCTCTCCTGTTGAACGGATCACTACGGTTGTTGTTCCTAGCGAGAGGGTTCCTCTGGATATTCCTTGGCTCCTCATGCCTAAGGGGGTTGTGGGTCAGCTTGATTGCCAGCAACGGGGTCGGTGCTGCGGTTGGCGTCACTGATAGAGTCGGCTGGGTTAACACAGAAGGAGCTAGTGTGGTGTGGGGGACAGCCAAGGGCACGGGGACGACACCTTGACTGGGCTCGGCTGTTGTTGTCGCGGCCTTGTAAGCCTCGGTGTCCTCCATATTCATGTAGTTGTGGGCTTTGGCCATCAAGTGCTCATAATTCCTGGTTGTCTTCCTGGCGAGAGCCTTGGATAGGTCACCAGACCGCTAACCGGCCACTAGGGCTACCATGGTGATCTGACTCCCTGGGCCTTCAACTTCCAACCTCTTCGCTTGAAACCTTCTGAAGTAGGTTCTGAGATCCTCTCCCGGCTCTTGCTTGGTGTGTATGAGTACATGAGGAGGTAGCTTAGGCTTAGAGTCAGCCAGAAAGTGGTGAATGAACTTTCGACTGAGCTCCTCAAAACTCCCAATGGACTTCTTCTCTAGAGCGTTCCACCACAGCTTCGCGCTCCCCATCAATGTGACCGCGAAGTAGTGGCAGATGGTCACCTCGGGCGCTTGCAGCATGCTCATGGTGTCAAAGTAATAGTGCACATGCTCCGCCGGGTCTCCCTCGCCTTTGTATTTATCTATGGTTAGCATTTTGAACTTCTTGACTGGTGCCCTCATGATTGAGTCGGCGAAAGGGGTGTTCCCCTTGATGGCTTCTGCCACGGGCTTATAAGCCTGGTTGCAGTCGCTCGCCCACTCATGGGCTGCAAGTGTTGTCCCTGTGCGCTCTATACTGGGGAGTCTTGAAGCTTCAGCGGTTGAACTCGACTGGCGGTGGCTGGGGCTTGGGATCTCAGCTATCGCCTTTCAAATTTGGAGTCGACGAACAGGGTCTGTGCGGGGAGTCGGCTGCGCTGGCAGCGACTGAGATGGGAGCTCTTGGCGGCCCCTTCTGGGCTTGATGATATGAGGAGTCTAGGGCGGATGCACGAGTTGCATGGGGAGAGGATGGGCCCCGTCAATGGTGGAATGGCGGCTGCTTGGTGACAAGGGCATTGCCGAAGTAGCCTGTTGCACTACGGGAGTAGGGAAGCGGATGAAGAGCTCGTCGGCAAAGGCCTTGAGCTCCGACTACACCGCCTGCATGATCTTCTCTGTGGACTCTTGAAGCTAGGCTTAGGTAACTTAGCCCACTGGCAAGTTATCCAACTTGGTAAGATCATTAGCGCCAGACATTGCTGCTACAAGAGGGGAGGAGGCCCCACGGTGGGCGCCAAACTATTGATGCTCAGATCACACAGTCACTAACCCCTGTTGGATTAGAGTTTAGGAGAGTGGGGTCTGCTTTCTCTCCTAATGCCTAGCGGTTGCGTGCGTCGGAGGGCTCTCCTGCTCTGGGGGAGTATCTGTGGAAAAGGGGTAGAGTTGGGATCTCCAGTGGTTCCTTTGACGATCAAGTTAGTATGAGAAGGAAGAAAAATGAAATTATAATCAGTGGAGAGTGTGCCTGAGCTAGGGCTTACTTACCTTGGTCACTATTTGGTTCTCTATTTGTATCGGAGTCAGAGGGTACTTTGGTCATTCTGGCTGGTGCTAAGCTGAGACACAGATCAGCCCTATTCCTACGTATGCTGACCTAATGATGGGACAGAAATGAATTGTGGAGGTTGCGCCGGACAGCATTGACAGGTGTCGATTAGGAGTTGGCGCGGGAGTTAGCACTGTTCCCTCGTCATTAATGGGGGTGGGATTAGTTATACACGCAGCCAGAGAGGTTTGAGGTTGTTCATCGAAAAAATTAAAGAGAAAAATAAGGAGAAAAGAATAAGATATATTGATTCTTTTAATGGAGAAAGGAATACAATCACTCTCTTTCCTCACGAACTCTCTCTTATCGGAAATCCCGATTTATAAAAGAAGGGAAGATTGACAGAGATCCTCCCTTTTGTTTAATCTGGGGTCTTCACGGCAGCTATAGGAGCTTGAGTCTTGTATCCCGTGGACGATCCGATCGTCTTGAATCCTTAGAATGCTGATAAACTCGCCAAACGAGTTTGATCCAGAGGCCGAAGTCAAAAAGCCTAGAGTCCTTAGCTCGAGATCTCTTCTTCTTGTTAAAAACTGACCCCCCTTTTACCCGTGCTCCCTGATATTTATAGGGGATTCTAGGGTGTAACTGACCTCCCCCCCAATCTTTCCTGAGATCATGCAAATCAGTTTCGCAACCGTTTACAACGTGTTTGAACGAGTAAAATGCGAGATCTGTGTTTAGATGAGGTCTGCGTTCTGGGTAATGGCCCCTGCGTTTTGTATTGGAACGCAGAGGTGAACCCTGCATTTTGTATTGGAACGCAGGGGCGAACCCTGCATTTTGTATTGGAACGCAGGGGCGAACCCTGCATTTTGTGTTGGAACGCAGGGGTGAACCCTGCGTTTTTGTATTGGAACGCAGAGGTGAACCCTGCATTTTGTATTGGAACGCAGGGGCGAACCCTACGTTTTGCATTGGAACGCAGGGGCGAACCCTGCGTTTTGTGTTGGAACGCAGGGGTGAACCCTGCGTCTTGTATTGGGACGCAGGGATGAACCCTGCGTTTTGTGTTGGAACGCAGGGGTGAACCCTGCGTCTTGTATTGGGATGTAGGGGTGAACCCTGCGTTTTGTATTGGAACGCAGGGGTGAACCCTGCATTTTATTTTAGAATGCAAAGATGAACCCTGCGTTCTGTATTGGGACGTGGGGGTGAGCCTTGCGCCTTGTCTTAGAAAGATCAATACTCGTGATTGTGATTGTGATTCTCCTTTGTCATCGTGGAGGTGGTCAACTTGTAACCCTCATCGACAATGTTTCGTATGTATATGGACTGTCTTCAGTAACTTTTTTAGACAGCCTATAGAGGTGCCTTAATTATCATGTGAGATGGAGAGATCAAGGCACTGGTGGTCCAATTAATACGATGCCCACGTGCTATCAAGTCTAAACTTTGTATAACTGTCGCCTGGGGGCGAGGGCTTGAGTCGGCCAAGGGGAGAATGTTGTGCCATCGAGGAGGCTGGCTAACACCGCCCTTCGCGTCGTCCACAAGGATAGTCAACTGGGGGGTGGCTGGTTTCGTCTCCCGAGTCGACTTGTAAGGGTTGGTCGACTAAGAGTCAAGGAGGACAGTAAGTACCGCAATTTGTGTCGTCCACAAGCGCAGTCGACTGGGGGGACGGCTGGTTTTGTCTCCCGAGTCAACCTGCAAGGGTTGGTTGACTGAAGGGTCAAGGAGGATGGCAAGTACCGCCGTTCGCATCGTCCACAAGCGCAGTAGACTAGGGGGACAACTGGTCTCTGTTTAGTGTAAAAATCAGGGTCTCGGGTCTGTATTTATCAAATTATGTATTACAAACTAAGAGTCACTCTTTACAACAGAAGCGAAGGGTAGACCCTTCTTGTTTTTTTTTTGTGGGTTCACTGGTAGCGATAGGATGCCTCCCTCGATGCTCGAGTCGAGTTTGCTTCTCTTGGACGATTCGATCGACGTTGCGGTTGAGCTTCAGTACGCAGTAGAAGCTCTGGTGATCGAGCTTGATTGCCCGAGCCGAGCTCGCTTGGATATAGCTACAATGCAA
>JBAKGM010076628.1:0-13411 GCA_037177215.1 Asparagus racemosus | reverse complement strand
TTCACCCACAACAGCTCAAAACGAACTGAGCCCCACCAATTAGCGAATGCCACCAATCAATGAACTTCGCTCAACAAACACAAAGTCGAGCGACCTTCGCTCATACCCTAAAATTAGTCGAACTTCACTGATTCCACAGCATTGCCCCAACAACAAACATGTCGAATTACGTTCTAAACAAGAATTTGGATGAATACAAACATCATCGAACCTTCGACACCAGCCTACGACTAAGGAAGCTACGTTCAACAGTGCACCTCCAGCAACCAAGTAGATAAATGGAGACAAGTTTCCACCCAAAAAAGACAACTCAAGCTACGTTCAACAGTACACCTCTAGTTATTTACCAAAAGTATTTCAATCCCTGTTATAAACTAAATGCAGGACCTTGAAAACTTTGGGACGGTCTTGTAGACGGTGAAAATATACTCTCACTTAGGCAAATAATCAGTTTGGATCTAAGAAATAAATGCTTAAGGGCTAAACACTTTAAATGGGCCCAAAGTCGAGCCTTTAATAAGCTATAGCGAAAGTCGCCTAACGACTGAAGCAGACCTCACCAAGCAACTCATGTTGACTCGACTTGACTAAGTCAAACACGAGTTGACCCCCACAATACACCTCAGGCCGAGTCGAATGACGTCATTGGCTGACTAAGAGTGAAGTTCATCGACTCGACTTAATCAAATCAGATATGGGTCGATTCCCAAACCGTCTTGAAAGGCGTCATTAGTTGTCCAAGATGATAGTCAAACTCTGTGCCAAGTTCAAACTCGTAATCGAAGGCTGCCGACTAATGAACCTAGCCCATATCAGTTCAAGTGGATTAAGTCATCTACCTCCAAAGAAGGCGTATCTACATCTGAGGTGATACTCACACTCACCCATAGCGACCTTCACTCACCCCTTCAGCGAACTCCATTGAAACCACGAAGTTCACCCAAATAGCAGTTATAAAAACTATTTTAGGGGATATCCACCCCCACTACTCCCTGCTTTGATGGCCTACGTTCTAAAGAGGCTATTAACCTGCTTCATCTCTGCCTACAACTACAGTGAGCTCTGCCAAGACCACGAAGCTCGCCCGAACAGCCATTATGAGAGTTATTCTTAAGGGATAACTCCCCCCACTATCCCCTATTTTAATGGCTACTAACCCACACCTTAAGCAGATTATTAACTCTCTCTTTTAGTCTATAAAAGGAGAGGAGATCATTCATTCGACACACATAGAGAGTTCAGAAAAAATAACAACACATACCCCTACACAGAGGAATATCACAAGGGAAGATCGAACTAGCTTCTAAGTGGTTCTGCCCTCGTCAACAGCAAAAAACTCATAGGTCTCAATTCAGTTCAAGAACAGAGTACAAGGTCGACGCTCCATCGGCATGCAGTTAAGAACCCCAATAAATATAAATTTTTCTTAGTTTCACTGTTGTCTTACAAATTGTATTCTGAGTTAATTACATGATATGAAAGACTCGAAACAGTAACCAAGAGTTTTGATATAGCAGGAAACACGGTCAATGTCATTGCAATAGTAGACGAGATGACAGTTCTCACAACCATAGCTATAGTCGTCAATATGTCCATAGGCACAGCTTCAACACTTGTGGAAGAGACCCTCGGTTCATTGAGAGAAACTATAGGCACACTCAAACATTCACCTGGATGGGATTCAAAACTCGGAGGCATCTCCTCCCTTACTTCTGCAAGCATAGGGAAGACTGGACAATCATCATCATCTTTAGATGATCCGCGGATAATTAGCCTTCACCGTGCTGATGAAACTAGAGCCGAACGAGGAGTTTCGGGTGTCTCAATGGTGGGTACAGGCTGTACGGGACCAGAGGCACCTTTAAACTCGATCACGGATTCGAAACAACAACTCATGGGGAAGGACGTAAACATTGCTTCATTCATGACCCCGAAGTCCAATTCATCATCTAACACATAAGCAAAATGTCAGCTATGAAAAACAAAGACATCATAAAAGAGCTGTAGAAAGTACCTGGCGTGTAACCGCCAGTATCGGCCCCGTCATCAGGCTCGATTAGGTAGGCATCAGCGTCATCATGCCCAGAGCCCATTCGATCTTTGTCATCATCCAGAGGAATAGGTTCTTTCTCTACACAAGAGAAGCACATCAGTCAAAGCTACTATAAAAATATTCAGCATACGAAGAGAGAAATTACCTGAAGAATCTACTCTAGGCTCTTGAACGGGAACTACCGGAGGCTCTTTTCTAACTGTAGGGGACACTCCCGGCCCAATAGCAAGCTCAGAAGATACCAAAAACAGCTTTTTCAAAGGTGGCAGAGAAGGAGAAGCGTATAATGGTCTCTTCCCCTTGCCTCATCCTCTATTGGGCACATCCTGGCGAACCACCAATTAAGTTGGTTCTCGGATGTTGACCCTAACCTGCCTTGGAGGTGCTGGTGGCTTGTTAACCACTACCTGAGGAGCAACCTGTTCAGCAGGTGCTTTCGAATCGTCATCTGACATATCCTCTGCTAAGAAGTTATGGATTCCGAGAACACGGGTCCTCCTACCCCTTTGGGAAGATTCTCGTATCACCAAGAAATCCAAAACAAGCTAGATTTGTTAGTATGAAAGTCGGGGTGTGGTATAATGACTTTGTTGTACCACTTGCAAAACCCTAATGTCATGTAACAGTTAGGTGTATGATAAGGAAGTGAGAACTTAGCTCCAGTGGCCCCAGTGACAAAGTGATACCAAGCGCGAACGCCGTCAACCACACTTCCTGAATGTACCAATCTAAGATTTGGATTCCCAATATACAGTTGATCATAACTAAACTGACGAGCGAACCGACACAGCAAGTATGGCTCGATATAGCACTCTACTCAGTTCATTCTAGCGACAAGGTGACCCGGTCAGATGTTCACCAACCGGTTGAAACACATGCTAGGTAAATAAGTAAAGACCTCACTGCTCACACCGTCTTCAAATGCATCCCTGGGATTGACCCCATCAATTGAAGGAAAGCAACAATAGAGACGATAATTATCCTTGTGCTGGAGAACTCTACGAATCCTGGTAAGATATTTGATCAACCATTTGGAGTGTTCGAATCTCTAGAGCAAGGCAACGTTTGCTCCACCGAGCATAGCAACGGACATCAATTGAGAGCAATGCTGGGTAAACCATATCACTAAGTACATATATGGTAGTTCCACCTAAGGATTAGGCACTTGATTTCTCAGACACTATTCCTCCTGCTTCAGATATTTAGTGGCCAACTCCCTCAGGCCATGACGAATATAGCTCACCATCACAGGTAAAAGGGCTAAATTATACCCACAAGCTAGCAGCACAGTAGGATGTAGCACCTTGATCGAGATACGATCCTTCGGCCGAGAAGGAACAATGCACCCCTTCAACCAAATGGAAAAGAAGCCCGTGAGTAATGCCCGCTCTTCCCTTACCTGATGATGGAAATTTTCAAATTTGTCACCAGCATGGAACCCACACATCCGAGTTTGCAATGTGAAGTACATGGCCATCAACGAAGATACGAGTTTCGACATCCTTGGCCTCAACCGGAGGAATTGAACTTACACCCCTATCTTTTTTACTGACATGGGGAAATAAATAGTCTACCTAAGGAACACGAGGCATAGTGAGATCATGTCTGGTATTCCCCGTAACACTTTGGTAGATGAAAAAATGGCACACCAACTCTCGGAATACCTCCATCACCTGGGCAACGTGGTTTGGAGGACTCAGCTCCTCATTTGTGGGGAAAATTTCCTCATATGGGCGACTTCCCATTGGTAAATGAGACATCTCGAACATCTCGTGGAGAGCTATCCTAAATTCCCCCGCCAGAGTAAAGAATGTGTTTCTATCATGGTTATATAGTTCTAAAATGCCATACAAGATAGGCGCGCAAATCTCGGCACCAGACTTGAAAGCTCTCACCGTAGCGTATAGCCCCTTTTCATGTAACCTATCTGCGAAGGTTTCAAGAGCGAAGTCAACCAAACGAGTCCACCATTGGGTATCCGCCGATTTGATCCAACCAGGAAACCTGGCGTCTGCCTCGAGATACTGAACATCATTCTTAGCAAGTTCATTCCCAAAAGTGTTCGGAATTACATGGACTTCATTAACTGATTATAGCGCATGAAACAAGGCACAGTGAGACGCTATAGATACATGAAGGAGACTTGGTGCTCTATCGCCAGCAAAGCTATTGACAATCTCCTTACGCATAGTACCAGTATTCCTCTCCCAAGTCGAAGATAAAGTTTTGCCAGGAACAGTATCTCCAAAGAGGAATTGTGGCTTCACTGACATGTCCTCATCAGGAATTGAGAACTTAGCATCTATGATTATCTCCTGTAGAGTTCTAGTGCTACCGCACGAATGGCTTCCATCCTCCCCTAGCTGCTGTATTCCAGGAACAAAGGAACATTCCCATCAAAGACGTGCACCACTTTAGAATCATATGTTCTATCATACCCAAGATGGCTACAACGATCTACAGGGGCCCTTGAATAAGTAACTGCACAAAGACGAAGATCAAATTAGACCGAGCATTGATAAGATGAAGCAAAATCTAGCAAAAACTACGAACTTCATCCATATACTTGAGTTGGGGAAACTCATCCAACTAAGTCAAGCAAATCTCACCCTAGCGAGGGTCACTCAAATCAGCAAGCCCCGCTCTAGCGAAGATCGCTCAAAACAAAGCAATGAACTCTGCCAGAATGAAGTCCACTTTAGAAGCCCAAAGGGTTAATGAGCTCCACCCGAAGAACGAAGCTCGCTTCAACAAGCGGCACTAATAGCCGCTAACAGAACTTCACCATGAACGACAAAAGCTTGTCAAAAAATACCACAAGTGGTCATGAAGATCTCACCTTTAGTAATGGAACAAGTATAGGTTGAGAATAGGCTGATCCGAAGATCGCCACGATGAGTTCGAAGCTTACCCGCTGCTATCTCCAGCTGTGCTAGTGCCTCTTTAGCTCTCAGCTGACGGGCTCCTTGAGTAGAGCCTCTTCATCTAGAGATAGCACGACGTGGAGTCATTGATGATGAACTTTGGGGATTCTGAGAAAGTTAAGACTTGAAGAAAAGTGGAGAGTTTTTGAAATTAAAGTGGAGAAGAAGCAGGCAAAACAACCTATCTATAGGCTAAGGTCCCTAGACTCCGATAAAGGTTTCTCGCCCCAAACTTCAACGAGTATTTCGCTAAGGCCAGATCCGCTGAAGATCCCACTATCAAACTCTGCCAAAGATCACACTACTAAACTCCGCCGAAGATTTCACCCCAAACTTCACCAAAGAATCCAGCCTGAACTTCACCAGGAATCTCTCTCCGAATAAACTTCACCGTAATTTCAGGCACACAGATCGAAGACCTGAATTTTAAATTCTTATGCTGAGCCTCGCCTAAGCCAACTTACTGAGCTCCATCCAAATGACTATTTCTCAAGTAAGTGAACTTCACCCCATTCAATAGGGTATCAAGGCGATCCTCACCAAAGCATCATAGTGAATTTTACTAAGTCTCCAAATTGAGAAAAAAAATCACAACTCAATTCGTATGAGGTCCTATATAGTGAACCCCGCCTAAATGACTTGGAAAAAATTCACTAAGTCCCAAAATTGAGAAACTACAACTCAATCTATTCGGACTTCATTTGGCAGACTTCAAACTGACTCTCACCAACACAAGGAAGCCCAAGCCTCACTTCTAAAAGCAATGACTCCATGCAGAGTTCAAACTCACTATAGAAGCAAAGTACATGCAGATCAGTTATATAAAAGATGGAAATTTTTAGCTAGAAGAAAAGTTTATTTTTATTGATCGAAGACTCTATTACAAGGCGACACTCAAACTATCCAATTACAAGGATGATGGGTATTTGTTGCTATTTGCTACTGTTCTATATTCCTAAGGTATGGGTAGTGTGATGGCTGAGGAGCATACATGAGCTGCACCAAGCTACAATTCGTGCGCCCTTAGCCACACAAGATAAGACGATAGGAGTGCTCCCTTGCTCCAAATTGAGCCATATCAGCATCAAGAAGTACCCCTCTTACACAGGATTGAGCCATGCAAAGAGGAAGAAGCACTTCCTATGGTCAAACATCGACGTCGGGCTTGAGTTAGCCACACGACGTCTAATTTCGATCTAGGTTCACCTAGTTACAGTTGGATTTTCGCTCGTGGAGACTCAAGGGTCTTTTTTCAAGTGCCATTTCCGTCACGGAATAGCTTTATGAAGAGTGCAGCACTCGAGGCTCCACGCATCCTGATCGTGGTTCAGTTCGTGCCAAGCTGTTGACTGATTATGAATGATCCCCTCGAGCATTTCCTTCTCAGCCAACAACAACTCTGCCAAGCGACGGAGTATGCAGAGTTCATCCACTTGATTACCTTGAACTTAACCTAAATCCTGTTGGAGTCTTTTAATTTTAGTTCCTCTATCGAGGAGCATCTCCGGTCTATGCGACGTTGGCGTAGACATGGGTAAGAAGAAGGAGAAGATGTAAGGAGCAATGAGAATGGATGAGGATGGCTACTATTTATAGCCAATTTCAAATCTTAACTCCCGAGGCAATTGCATCTTTCGAGATTTGATTGGACCAGACAAAGAGGCTTTGACTTAGCCTAAAACTCGATCAAATTCATAGCGGATCTCATGGTATCTTCAATCAAGAGATCTTAGCCACAAATCATGGCACAAATCTAGAGGCGAATCGGAGCAAACTTCACCAAGCCAGCAAGCGCCGCCAGATGACGAACTTCACCAACAATAGCTCAAAATGCATTGAGCTTTGCTAGCCAGTGAACATCACCAACCAACGAGCTTCGCTCAGTAAGTCAGCAATGAGCAACCTTCGCTCACACACAAAATCAGCCAAACATCGCTGATTTCTCCAACATCTCCACAATAACAAAGCAGGCGAGTTTCATTCCAAACATGAATTTGGATAAGCACAAGCATCACCAAACCTTCGATATAAGTCTACAACAAAGGTAGCTACGTTCAACAGTACACCTCTGGCAACTAAGTACACAGATGAAGACAAGTTTTACCCAATCAAGACAACTCGAGCCATGTTGAACAGTACACCTCTGGCTATTTACCTAAAGTGTTTCAATCCCTGTTACAAGCTTGAATGCAGGATCTTAAAAACTTTGAGGGAGGTCTTGTAGGTGGTCAAAATATAGTTTCACTAAGGCTGATGATTAGCTCAGATCCAGGAAGTGAACGCCCATGGGCTAAACACTTCGAACAGGCCCAAAGTCAAGCCCATAATAGACTGCAGTGAAGGTCGCCTAAGCGAGCCCCGCAAGAGCTGAATTTTGTGTTAAGTTCAAGCCCAATAGTGAGGTTCATTGACAAAATCTACCCACATCCGATCAAGTAGACTGAGTCATCCACTTCTGAAGAAAGCGCATCAATGTTCGCAATGACCTTTGGTTGTAACTGCAACAAACTTCAACTACGCCTTTGGCGGACCTCACTAAGGTCACGAAGTCCGCCTGATAGCCATTTCAGAGCAATTTTCAGGGGATAACTATCTCCCCATTATCTCCGACTTTAATGGCCACTTAATCCACAATTATAGGGGCCATTAACTCTCTCTTTTAGCCTATAAAAGAGAGAGAAGTTCAGAAAAATAACAACAACAACACACATATGTGATCTCCTCGAGAGATATTGCTAAGAGAAGACTGTGTTAGCTTCTAAGCAATCCACAATCAGCAAAAGATCCATTATCTTAGTTGGTTCATCAATGGAGTACAAGATTCATGCTCCACCAGCACACAAAAAGGAATGCCAAGGAAAAATAAATTTTCCTTTGTTTCACTTGTAATCTCTTCTATTGTAACCTTCATCAATTGCAATACAAAAGATCCTGAAACATTTTTCACCTTTGTTTTGTTGATAATAATTTAAACAAGAGCACTCTTTTTCACCTTTGTTTCATTTACCCCCAAATAAAAAATAAGAAACAATTTGCTTAAAGCATCCACTTGTAGATTGCTTTTATTTTTTTGGGGTTGCATTTACATATGGTTAATAAGAATCACCAAAGTGATATTGAGCATTTTGATTTGTGCACACACGTGAAAATGTATTTAAGTGCAAAAACACAAATCAATATAAGGTGAGGGATTTCATCACCGTTTCCTTAGCTCATAAATCACTTAATTCCTCACCACACAAACCCAATCCTTAAAATTCATTAGACGTTGGCACTTAAGGATTCAAGTGCAATAGAAAATAAGATATTTTTAAGTGAATTGGTTCAAGTTTATTTAACTCTGTTGGTATCTAAGGTAAGGTTTAAGGGTTGCGTAAAGGGCCCTGTGAGAAACGAGGGTTTTAAACGGTCTCTGACCTCCCTCTACCCCTATCCTTACCTGGCTAACTGATCAAGTAAACTTAGATTTGTTCACTAAAGAAATTTTTGGTTAGGAGTTGTCTAGTGGAGTTTAGGCTTAATCCTAGCAATTAGGAGATATTGATTAAGTGGTTTGTCTTTTGATTTGGTTAGTTAGGTTTTTCTTTTCTCCATCTTTTTCTTTTGCAAAAAGAATTCTTTTTGTATCTTTTTCTTAGGTTTTATAAAATAATATGCAAAAAGAGTTATTATTAGTGTGTACAAGTTTGGATTAGGGATATACAAAATATTTAGTTCGTATTGAATTTGAACCAAAAGAAATGGCTAATCATAATCCACATGTTCTTCGGGATATATTTTATCCTACTAGGAATGCAATCATATCTTGCATTAGACTTTCAGATGTTAATGGTGCTAATTATGAGCTTAGACCTCTTTTCATAAACATGCTTTCCAAATTTTTAGGAAACGAGTCTGAAGATGTTTATATTTTTATATCTAAGTTTGAAGAAGTTTTTCTTATGATAAACATTCGAGAGTTATCTTAGGATTTAATCAAGCTCAGATTTGTCCCCTTTGCTTAGAAGGATAAGGCTAAGAAATGGTTGTATCGCTTGCCTATAAATTCTATCTCCACTTGGGATGAATTTATTACCATTTTTTTGAAAAATTTCTACCCAATTCATAAAACGTTAAATCTTAGAAACAACATCCAAACTAGTAAGATAATTTTAGGGGAACCATTCTGAAAATATTTCAATAGATTTAAGAATCTTCTCATCTAATATCCTCATCATGGTTTAGAGAAGTTGTGTTTATGCCAAATTATCTATGAAGGATTAGATTATTCTTTAAAGACATCCTTAGAATCTATGTGTCAAGATGATTTCATGAAGAAAAATGCTAATAAAGCCTAAAAATTTTTAGAAAACTTATCTGAGGAAACCATATAATGGGAACACTTTGATGAAAGAGCAACTTTATCAATTCCCTCAACCAAGTCTAATGGTTTGTTCTTAGAGTTGAACATAGCCTCTGAAACTAAGATGACTACTATCATGCCTTGTTTAGAAGCTTTAGAAATCAATGATCAAGCTCCCACTCATATTAACAAGTTTTTTTTCTCAGGATATCATAATTGCTTATCTCTAACTCATATTTTAGAGGAATATCCACTTTTAGGAAGCAACCAACCACTCTAACAACTGAACGTTGCACTCCAGTGTCCTAGGAATAATCCATCTCTAACTTACAATCTGAGTTTGAGAAATTATTCTAATTTGGCATGGAATCAGGCAAATTTCTTGAGAAATCTTAAATCCACACCCTCTTCAGTTCTGCCTCTGAGGGGAAACATAGATCCGTTCAACACTCACAATCTCCATAATCCACAACTCAATCTTGCGTGCCAAAATCAGTCTTCAGAGAATCAATCTATCAGTTCTGCTCCATTGAGATTCGACAATGATCATGAGAGAAGGTTTAGTGTCCTAGAGAAGGGTCTAGAATTCGTGATGAAAGCACCCACCTAGACGACCAACATACTGACTCAATCATCTAACACATTAAATTCCTTTACGCAAATCGCAGGCCAACTATTGAACTCAAACATTCATGCTATAGTTAGACTAGAAACTCAATTAGGACAACTAGCTATTGCTATGAATGAGAGAGAAAAAGGAACATTCCCGAGTAAACTAGTTGTCAATCCTAAAAAACTAGCTCAAGGGAATCCAATCTAGCCCATGCCAATACAATTCATACTTTACGATCAAGCAAACATATTGATAACCAAGTCTGAATGCCTCCTAATCAACTTCTTCTTCTCAAAACCAAACTTCTAAACCTGAACAAGCATCCCCTCCTTCTGATAATTTTATGCAATCATCCCCTTCTTTTGATGAACATGACCAAGAAATCGAATCTGAGCCTAATCTTGTTCGCGGATAAAGTTGCTGATTTTTCTATTGATTTGAATTTGTTACACCTTTATGGAATTACAAACAAACTCAAATAAAAAGATTGCCTTTTTATAAGGCTTACAACAAAAAAATAAATAAAGTTCATAACTTTAAACCAGTTGAATAAACGCGGGATCTATTTATCGGATCCTCGCTTGCGTGGGTATCTTTGCCTGTGACGGGGACTTGTTTCGTCTGTGGACCACCGTGTAATTCTGATCCAAATGAAGATCTAGATTTTAGATCTGTAGATCTGGGGTTTTATTTTACGAAGGAAATAAAACGCCGACGGGGATAAACTCACGAAGGAGGTGATCGCTGGAGCGGGTGAGATCTACTAGGAGAAATCACGCGCTGGACCCTAGACTAAGACGGAGCTTAGCCTAGGGGGTATATCTGCAAATCTGACCCGGATCGTTATAGATCTGGGCTCAACTCCTTACCTCACGATGTAGATCTGGTGTAGACGAGTTCGTCGCTTGCACGGGCTGTGGATCTGACTTCCCTTGTTCGCCGGTGCTCAGATCTGTGCAACATGAACTCATGGATCTCGTGTGGAGCTCTCCAAAAATCTTAGTTTTTCCAACCCTCAACAATGAACGCCCCATCTATTTATAGGGAAACAGGGGTGAAGTGCCCGGCACCATTGGTGCCTCGATCGGCTGAGACGCCCATTTGGGGCTTTTTTCGACTTTTTTCGGCGTTCGTCTGCTGTTTTACCCGAGTTCAGTTCGTCTGGTTGTGTTGGATCAGGACCTGGTCGATCGTTCTGTTGAATCCAGAATCCACTCAGTGCAACTTCGTCGGCGCTTGAGTACGGTTAATACCATTTCGCCATCGTCTGAGTCAAGTCAACTCGCCTTGTTCAGTTCCGCTATCCTGAAGTCTCATCGCTGGATTTATTCCGTGATACATCACTTCGTTGATTTTTACACCTCGCCGACTCACTTCATGCGTTCGTCGGCCCGCTTTATGCGTACTGTGGCACAGTTACATTGTCAGCGGTTCTTGGTCGCATTGTTTGATGGGTCATCGGTGTCAACCCACCATCTTGAGTCTCGCTCGAGTACAGATGAGTGATTTTCAATGCCTATAGATACCCCCTCCAAAGTGTCTCAGTCTCAATTTTTGGACGAGCCTGAGATACTTTGGATATGATAGGCCCCAACCTTCAGTCGGTGTGACGGGACCTATGAATAGCTTCGGTGTTCAATCTCTCCAATCCTTTCAGACTCTCCAGCTCTTTGTAGGATAAGTGAAGGCATTACAGTACTGCACTTTTTGACTGACCGCTGTCGAGATCTTGACCTGAAGTCGATTGATGAATTTTTTCTAAGATTAGCTTCAGAATTCGATTTCTCCAGTCCTTTCGGATTCTCCAGTTCTTTGTAGGATAGCCAAAGGCATTACAATGCTGCATTATTTTTGTCTGACCACTGTCAGAATCTAGAAGCTGATTAAGTTCATTTGAATCTAACTCGTAACGGTGAGTTGCCGTCCAACTGACCACCGGACTTTCTATGGGACCCCTCCGTTAATTGGGGAATTCTCCGTTGCAACGCGCTGATTTGCGTCAAAATATATAGAATTTCATCCTTCAGTCGGCGAGTGACGATGTGCTGATTGGCATCGATACGCTTTGTTGGCGTCCGTCAAGTTATCCCTAAGAATATTTAGAAGTATCCTCGGGGAACTTCTCGACAAAATAATTTTCACAGTGGGAGGAATTTCCTTGATATGAGACGCGTTGTCTGGCGTCGGGAATTTTAATCTCCGGCCGGCGAATTCCCCGTGACAACGCTTGTCGAAACACCCTAGTGGGAGGAGATTGGGGTTCGTCCTTCAATCGGTGAATTCCTGTATTGTAACGTATTTGACCGCCACCTTGACCATCGTGAGAGGAAATAAGGACTTGTCGGGTTATCCTGTAAGAATACCCTCTAAGAGCTTCTTGATAAGAAATAGTATCGGCGAATTTCCTCATTGGCGATGCGTTGACCAGCGTTGATATTATTCTCACGCTTTATTGGTGATTGTCGAGTTATCCCTAAGGATATTTTTTATGGAAATACCCTCCGGGAACTTCTCGACCAAATAGGAAACAGTTTATACTTGTATACCTTTTTAGAGTTTCAGTGAATTTTCCTGCTGGCGACGCGTTGACCGGCATCGATATAATTTCCGCGCTTCATTATGTTTATCGAGTTATCCCTAAAAATATTTCTTTTATGGAAATATTCTCTGGGAACTTCTCGACCAAATAAGAAATAGTTTATACTCGTATACCTTATTGGAGTTTATCGGGGCTTGAACAAATTAAGCCGGATATATATATTGACTCTTGATGAGTGATATCCCCGTTGAGTAGCTGTCCGGAGGTCTTCATGGTCGTTACGACGAGCTTTACGAACTTCGAGCTTTGCCATGTCACGACCTTCGGGTTGAACGTCGAGCCTCGCTGCGCAGGCGAACCTCGGTTGAATGTCGAGCTTAACTGTGTAGGTGAATCTCGGTTTGAATGTCGAGCTTTACTTCGTAGGTGAATCTCGAGTCTTAAGATTTTGCAACTAGGGGTATGTAGCCCTCGTCTTTAGGACTAGACTTCCTGACTGTCTACACGCCTGGAGACATGGTGTGAAGCTCAAGTCTTTTCTGGACTATGTTGAGATGCTACTTGTCGAGGAGTCAACATCTCTAGGCGGTACACACCCTCGTTTTGCTTCGAGCGTGACCAAAATGGTGCAGCTCAAGTGGGAGCTCTAGGTGGAAGAGGAAACTTCCGTATCGTAGAGCTGACGAGGGTCCATGATGGAGAAGCTCCAACTGTAATGTCTGAGAAACCAAGGCCCGCAGAGATCTGCAAACACTTCGAACGCCAACGAGAACTCCTTCAAAGCGGGCCGTAGGAGGAGTTCCAACAGATCTTTCGCCATGAATTATGATTCTTTTATTTCGTTCGAAATAATTAACCATAATTGATTATCACATTTTAATTACAATTTAATACCCTCATTATCCATTTTATATGAATAAATATACCACTAATAATTGTT
>JBAKGM010076543.1:0-13415 GCA_037177215.1 Asparagus racemosus | reverse complement strand
GCCTGACTTCCCTCAGGTGGGTCAGACTTCCCTCAGATGGACCCTTATGCTCTTTTGCTGGCCCCAACTTGTTGTACGAGGATTAAGGCAATTTTTATTGCCTACAGTTATGAGGAATACAAACCGTCATGTGCCAGTGTGTCCTTTTTTATGCGAGTACCTTGTGATGGGACTATCCGATATCAAGCACGAGCCTCAAGTTTGACTCCTAAACTCGATCAATTATGGAAACCATGGAGAAATTCATGGATAATTCTCTAAGTTTCGAATAATGTAATTGGTCACTAATGAGGTTTCTAAGAACGGGCTCAAATCAAACCCTAACGTCTCAAGCCTGAAAGTACCATCCAAGTAAACCTTGACGCTTGGTTCCCCCTTTCAAAGCCCAGAAGTAGATGAATAGGGCAAATATTACAATGCCTAATAATTAGAAATGTGGGATAAGCATGTCATATACACGGATCGACCCTTGGCCTTGTGAGCCATGACTCCAAGTCTCAACCACTAGGTCATCTGTAGGTAGGGGGCATGCCAATGTGTCTTTACTTATATGGGTCGGCAAAGAGCCTTAAATGTCAAGATCATAAAAGAGGAAAATTCTCATAGCAACTCTCATGAACGAGAAACATCATAGAGACGTCAACATGACTCTAGAATATAATTGTGATATTCTATTTATTTGACTCATCTTTAGCACCTGCAAAACTTTGGGTATGTTTATAAGGTAACTCATGAGGGTCAGGTGCAATAATGACTCGTCATTGTGGGTAAGTGGCTTGTGATAGATATAATGTTACACTTAGTGGGTCACAAGCCTTACATTGCATCAACTGGCTAACAAACCTTAGCAATGACAATGACACTGTAAGATGAGGTTGAATTACTACCCTTATGAATGTAATTTTAAAGGATATATAAAAAAATATTGAGATGATAATATAATATGTGAACGATAGGTGGCAAGCGAATAGAACCGATTGATATTTTGGTCTCTTTTACCCTACAAATTCATTAGTACATATCTGATCCAACTAAAAAAGTCAGTGATGAATTAGTTGCAACAGACATTTAAAATAGTAAATAATAATAATAATAATCTTAAACAAACATGTCCTAGATAGTTTCGTTTTGAATGGCCAAAATTTCCAGGCTATTGGATTTTGACAACTAATACACAATAGGCCAAAAGGTCTACAGTAAATGAGCAAGAAGGGGGGGGTACAATTTTTTTGAGACTCGAGGGTATACCTTATAATTTTCTTAATCAAGAAATTAACACAAAAAAATCTACAACATAAGAGCTCAACCCAAATCTCCTAAAATTATTTTATCAAATCATATATCAAAATTCTAATAGGGAAATTTGCTTTGAGACCCTTTTTCTGTTTTTTTTTCGTCCCCACTATTTGACCAACTCCTTATGTGAAAACCCTATTGACTTTATCTTTTTTACTTTCCCCCCTTCTCTCCTCCCTGTCTTTTTCTCTCACCAAAATACCCTCATCTTCAACCTTTCATCTCCCTACTCCTCTTCAGCCTCTCATCTACTTACCCTCCGCCTTCTTCTCCATCATTCTTCTCTTACTTAATCTCAACTTCTTATCATATTTTCTCCTTCATCTTCTCCTCTGCCTCCTCCCGCATTCTTTCCTTCACCTCTCTATCCTTAATCTTACTTTCCACCTCCTCTCCTTTTTTTTCTTTCATCTCTGCCCACATTCTCTTCCTCTTTCTGTCTTCATTCTCACCATTCTTTCGTCCATCTCACCTCCTTCCTCGACTGTCACCTCTTTCCAATGTCAACTTTAGTTAACAGAAAAAAATAAGTGAAGTTAACAATCAATAACTAAAGTTAACAATTATTTTTATTAACTTACATATTTTTTATTATTTTTGACTATTTTTTGTTAACTCTGATTATGTTCTATTATTTTTAAATGTTTTTATAAACTTTAATTGTTAGTTATTAACATTTATCTATTTGTATGAAATTTTATTATTTTTTGTTAACTTTTATTTATTTTTAACTTTGGCATGACTTTGACTTAAGGAATATGATGTACGAAGAAAAGAAAGAAGTGGTGAAGGAGCATGGAAGTGGATGCAAAGGGAGGAGGAAGGAGGAGAAAGGAGAGAGGAGGTGCATGCATAGAGGTGGAGAAGGAGGAGAGAAATAATGCATACATATTGATGGAAGAGAAGGACGAGAAGACTAGAACAAAGATAGAGATTGAGAAGGAGAAGAAGAGGGCAGCGGAGATGGAAGAGGTTGAGAAGGACAAGAGAGGAAGAGGTAGGTGAGCCGGAGGTGGAGATGGAAGAAGAATAGAGGAGGGCAACAAAGATAAAGTTTGAAAAGAAGGATAGGAGGAGGCCAAATATTAGCAGATATAGAGGATTAAGGTGAAGAGAGGGTAGGAAGATGAAAATGAAGAAAAATAAAGATGTGAGAGGTTGAATATGGTAGAGAGACAAGAAATTAAAGATGAGCGTATTCTAGGGAGAAAAGGAGAGAGGGTGGAGAGATGAGAGGTTAAAGATGAATGCATTTTGCTTGGAGAGAAAAAGAGGGAGGGAGGTGAGAAATAGAGGAGAGTTAAAAAGGTAGGTCAATGGAATGCTTATCACAAAGAGTTTCAAAGGGTGAGACATTAAAAAAAAATAAAAAAAAGAGGGCACAAAACATATTTCCCCACAAAAAACATCATTTTAATTATATATACACATTTTAGAATGTTTTACAGGCAAACATGCAACTAAAATGTATTTTGATGCAATAAATTGTAGATCACCGAAGGATAAAATTCAGATTAATTTTTCTATACAAATATTAAAAACGGTATTTGGTGTAATTACAATTTTGTCTTATCAAACAAAATCTTAATTTTTATTGGTTCATCCATACCATCCCATAATTTCCATGTGGGCATCAGGGAAAACTAAGTAACTAATATATTTGCAAAGAAAGAAAAATAAATAAATAAATAAATAAATAAAGCAAGTTTGAGCCCAATACGGCCCGACCCAGACCCAACAATACGAATTCGACAAATCTCAGCCGTTCGCTAAGCGAACTAGTTATAAACCCTAGATCGAGATATCTAGGGTTTTATATAAACTGGAACCCGCCGCTCCCTTGAAATCCCTTTTACTCTCTTTCTTCTTCATTCTTCGAAGGGAGAGCTCACAGAGGAGGGAGAGCAATGGTAAGAGATCCATCGCCATCCGTTATTAAATTTACTGACTTTATTACTTGGATCTTTTTCTCTATTTGCGTACATTTGCCTCTAGGGTTTTATTCTTAGATCTATTTCTCATTCTTAAGTTCTGTAGCATTTTTATGATTGGATCTAAACTGTGGTTTATTAGATAAAAGAGAACCAAATGGGTTCAGCTTA
This sequence comes from Asparagus racemosus, assembly GCA_037177215.1. Lineage (NCBI taxonomy): Eukaryota > Viridiplantae > Streptophyta > Magnoliopsida > Asparagales > Asparagaceae > Asparagus > Asparagus racemosus. The sequence goes on along the minus strand of JBAKGM010076543.1, from coordinate 10,017 downwards.
TAATCCTTGTAGATCTTTAGTTATTAAATCTGATATATGTTTTTGGTGTTGGGATGTTCCTCAACAGCGCTTCTTGGTTTTTTGGAGCTGAGGAATTCCAGTATCTTTTGACAAATTATAATTTTTCTTTGGATATTTACAGAGGGACTACATTTTAATGATGATCAACTTCTTGATTTTTAGACTGTTAATTACACTACTGGTCGGTCTCGTCATTAGTGTCTAGAGGCTGCATTATATTTTAGGACTAGTTACGCTTAAATACCCTCAAAGTTACTCCAATTTTAACTTTGATACCCCAAGATTTAAAAAAAAAATTAACTTTGATACCTCAAACTCAAGAAATTCAAGTTTGGGGTGTGAATCGTAAATTTTGTTGAACTTTGGGGTATTTTTGAGTAAAATCGTTTTTTTTTTTTTGGGGTGGGGGGGAGCGGGGGAAAGTCAAGTTTTGGTGCACTTTATTGTATTTCTAGGGCAAATTTTTTTGGGCATCCAAGTTAAAAATGAGGTAAATTTTGAGTTATTTGAGTGTAAATTACCCCATATTTTATCATGCTAAATCACTTTGTATGTTTCTGGGAAATTAACATGATTCTATTTGTTTACATGTTTGGGTCATAACCATTTAAATAGTACTAGCCTCATATATTTGACTCACGCTTGTCACATGAATTTTTAGGCATTCGTCAAGGCCCAGAAGTCTAGGGCTTACTTTAAGCGTTTCCAAGTGAAATACAAGAGAAGGAGAGGTACTTGCCCTATTTTATTCTGTTCAAACTCCTTTTTTTCTGTTTATACTGAAAATATCTCTGTTGGTTGTGCAGATGGGAAGACTGATTACCGGGCACGTATTCGGCTTATCAATCAAGATAAGAACAAGTACAACACCCCGAAGTACCGATTTGTTGTTCGATTCACCAACAAGGATGTTATTGCACAAATAACATCTGCAAGCATCACTGGTGATATGGTTCTCGCTGCAGCTTATTCTCATGAGCTACCTCGCTATGGGCTTAAAGTTGGTCTTACCAACTATGCTGCAGGTAGTTATACAATGTTTTAAATGAGCATTTTAATATTTTCTTTCGATTTAGCGTGTGGTATTTTCATACTATAACCTATGTTGAACAAAAATTAGCCTACTGCACTGGACTTCTGTTGGCTCGCCGTGTTCTCAAGATGCTTGAAATGGATGAGGAATATGAGGGGAATGTTGAGGTATTGTTATTTAATAATACTCACTTTTGCATGGTTAGGGCTAAATTTTTTCTGACATACTTATATTTTCTTTAGGCTACTGGAGAGGATTTTTCTGTTGAACCAGCTGAAAGCAGGAGGCCCTTCCGTGCTCTCTTGGATGTTGGTCTTATTAGGACAACCACTGGCAACCGTGTATTTGGTGCTCTTAAGGTACAACTTTTAATACCATATCCTTCAATCCTTTATTGATTCACTACATTATTTAAATCAAATTTAGTGTCTGCATGTTTGGCCCAAACGTGTCATTTAGTGAAATAGTGAAGTCATCTGTTAAATCAGTAATAGTAATAGGTTTATTGAACTTTAGAGGGACGGAGATGAGCACATTACATAATCATGTTAAAGGGTAAGTTGAGCCATGATTGCTAGTTGTCAAGAAGATTACTATCCCTTTTGAAAATGAGTCAATGTGAGTTTTGTGTAAGAAACACAATCTTTTTCTTCATCCCTTCTCCTCTTTGCTGCAACTACATGTTAAATTCCTTTTCTAAATGTTATTTTTAGATAATTTAGGTCATACTAATTTTTGTACTGCATTTTTTGGGAGGATCTTTTCTCCACCATCGCAAGTAGTTATTTTGCCATTACCCTGATATTTTTTAACTTATAATTGAAAATTGCTTTTTCTAATCTCTTGATGACAATTACTTATGGACATTTAACAAAGAAACTAGAGTTTGGCATGACATGTTTAGACTATTAAGCTGAGGTATGATTGTTGGACAGTAAAAAGACAACTTTTCATTTTTTAAATAAGAGGGTGTTTGGGGCAGCTTATTTTTGGTCAACCTAACTTTTAAGCTAGCCTTTTCACTTCTACCTGTTTGGTAAAATACAAAATAAGTTAGCTTATAAGTTACATTTTAAAAAGTTGGTATACCTCAGCTTTTGAAAAATTAATTTATAAGCTCACCTAAATAAGCTAGGTTTGCCCAAACAAATTTCTATACTATCCACATAATTTTTATAATATTTTTATCATAAAAATCAAAAGCCACTAAAAGCTACCATAACTTATAAGCTTCAAAAAAATAAGCCGTCCCAAACACCCAAGTCATTTCGCTTTTATAAGAAACATGACTTTGAGCTGTTTGGGCATCTGCAAGAATTTTTTTTTTGTGGCTTAGTTATTCGAGATGATGCTTGTCTCAAAGATGAGGTTTCTATAGGTATAATTGATAAAGTTCCATCAAATAATCCAGATGCTTTCATTTTGTCCTTCATCCCTTATTCTTTTTCCTGCAATTACATGTCAGCATGTTTTAGCTATTAATTCAATTTTCCTAACCCTTACCACAACTTTTTTGGGGAGGCCTATTACGCTAAACCATATAAATTCGCTTTTCTTAATGCTGAAGGTCCTTTACACTCCTATAATTTCAGTCCTATTTTGATTCTATAATTTCAGTCGACACTGTGTCAACAGTGGTTTCTTACACTCCTATTTTTTCTAATGCAGGGAGCACTTGATGGCGGCCTTGACATTCCTCACAGTGAGAAGAGGTTTGCAGGTTTCAAGAAGGACGACAAGCAGTTAGATGCTGAGGTTCACAGGAAGTACATTTTCGGTGGCCATGTTGCCTCTTACATGAGGGTAAGACGTAAATCTTTCCTTTTTAATTCCCAGCTGTATGTTATTTACCCGCGTCTCTTTGAGGCCAGCATTGACTACTCGTTTGCTGGTATATTCTTTTCATCAGTTATTCACCTTGTGATTCTTCTTTCAGACATTGATGGAGGATGAGCCTGAGAAATATCAGAGTCATTTTAGTGACTACATCAAGGAGGGAATTGAAGCTGATGACATGGAAGAGCTTTACAAGAAGGTGCATGCTGCCATCCGAGCAGACCCAACTGTGGTGAAACCCACCAAGGAGCCTCCCAAGGAGCACAAGAGGTGAAATCCTGTCCTTTGCTGATATCAGTTTGTCGATGCATTCTCAGTGCCCCTTACTGATTTATTGCTGATATACTGGTTTTTGTCCGACAGATACAACTTGAAGAAGCTAACGTACGAGGAGAGGAAGGCCAGGCTTATTGAAAGGTTGAATGCCCTCAACAGTGCTCGAGGTGGTGATGATGATGAGGATGAAGATGACGACGAGTGAAAGATCCAGTCAAGATTAGCTTGATTTTCATAGCATTTTTTGTATCAGTTCTGCTCGCTTTCGACTCTACAGCTACTTTTTAAGTCCTTTGTTTTGGTTAGGGGTTAGTCACAAACGTAATATTAAGTTTGTCTCTATTTGCTTAATGACATTTCAAATTTTGACTGTAGCCATAATGCTGGCATGTTTCGGAAATTTTATTAGTTTTCTGGAGTTATGGTTTCTCTCACGCTGATTTTCTTTTTTCAGTTCTGACTCTTATGCTTAGGTTCCCGTTCGTAGTTTTATTTCAGTGTCATTTTACGGTTATTTGGATTTTTTATTTTGTTTTGTTTTATATATGTGAGTTTGTATTAGTTAAGCATGGCTTTTTAACTCTTCATGTTAACCAGGGATGGCATTAATTACTGATTACCTATGGCTGAGTGGGATCTTCTTGTTTAAAAGATAGTAGTGATAATTACCCTATACATACATTACTTTTTCACCACTTACATTATTTCTACTCTATAAGAGAGAAAATCGTCTGGATCTAATCTCTTTAACTTTGAGTGTGGGGTCTAACCTCTGTTTTTTGTAAATTGATGACTCAGTGTCGTTATTATTAATCGTAGATAAAAGGTTTGTTTCTTATGATTCTCTACTACCTCTTTGCTTATCTTACCCATCATGTAAAAAAGAGACTATTATGTATGTGAGCTTTTGAGCGATAATTCTAGATAAAAGGAGAAACACTAGTATTATTTCGTTCATTTCAAACTTTGAGTTAAGTCCGTAAACGGGTTCCATCTTCTTTGCAAACTTTTGAGCGATAATTCTAGATAAATTTTCCTCAAAAAATTCTAGATAAATGGTAGTTTAAAGAATAGGTTTAACGAATGAAAATCTGACCATAGAATTGCTTTAAAAACATTTGGTCCTATTGGTTTGCGTAGTTAAAAAGAGACTCGGGACTACCATCAAAAAAGAAGAAAAAGAAAAGGACAAAAAAAAAAAAGAAAAAGAAAAAGAAAAAGAAAAGCGAGACTATTATGTATGTGAGCTTTTAACACCTGTCGAATTGTTTTCGGACTCAGATAACGGACTAATGCGGATCGGGTCCGAACCCGACCCAATTCATCGGAGATAAAAAATGCAGAGCGACAAAGGTTATATATTAAACAATCAATGTAACGAACGAAGAAATTTTCTATTTTCTACAAGATTTTCTCCCTCTCTTCACTTCACTGCGAGTGAGATCGATCGGTACGCATCTTCAACTTGAATTTCGAATTATTATGAATTCAACATATATTTGTCATCATCAATCATACTCAAAACACGAAAACCCTAATTTTCGACTTATGAACTTAGTTTTATAGATTTTTAGGGTTTCATTTCAGTGCCGCGACCTCTAATACCCCTATTTTATTGGCCGAAAATTTATAGTAATCGTTCATGATCTCATTAGGGACGAAGGAATTCGAATTCTGTAACAGAGAATGGTTAAACTCTTCTTATCGCCACCAGCGTCCAGTGATTCTGGAAATGAAGGCGCGGCGAAAGAGAGAATCTCTCTTTTGCAGAATCTCGAATCAATTATATGGAGAGTGATAAAATCTGGTGGTAGATATGAAGCTCGGATTTGGCTCTGCAATAGCATTTCAAGCATCCACGCTATTGATCCTCGCGATCAGCGTGGCCTGTTTGTCGATCTCTTGAGATCTAAGAACTCGAAACAGGATGTGGCTGCTCGAGTTCTGCGAATGGTGTTCGAGAAGAGGCCGGAGAGAGTGGGGCCCATAATTGCAAAGAAAAGTTACATGCTTGAGAAGTTTTTCAAAGGTAGTTCAACTTTTTCCGACAATTCTTCTTTTTATATGAACATGTAATCATGTTATAGGTTGTATGCTAGTTTTCGTTTATTATTTCACGCTAATGTGTGTATATTTTCTCTTGCGGGTTTGTTCTGAATTTGTTTAATATTTCACCCTTATGTAAATCGGACCAGAGTTTAAGAGAGCATTTTTTTTCCTCCAAGAATTGTATGCTTGAAAATGTTAGCCAGTCTCAATGGTTATGCTGACCTGAAAGTAAGTTAGTCAAAGTATTATGTGTGTATTTGCAGGAAACCAGAAGCGCATATTGCAGTGGTTTGATAATTTTGCAACTACTAGTGAATCTGGGCATAAGAAAGGAGCTAGAGCACTATCCCAGTTTGCATTTGTGAACCGAGATATTTGTTGGGAGGAGCTTGAGTGGAAAGGGAAGCATGGTCAATCTCCAGCAGTTGTTGCTACAAAACCCCATTATTTTTATGACTTGGATGTCCTCAAGACTGTAGAAAATTTTCTTGAATATGTACCAGATTTCTGGTCATCAGATGAGCTTGCTGAATCTGTTAAGGATGGTGATATTTTGAACCTTGACGTGAAATACTTTGTAGATCAATTTATACAGTTGATGTATGAGGAGAAGTTAGATGATATCTGGACAGTCATTGAGGATTTTCTTGAGGAAGTTGAATTTTCATTTCTATCTCAAAATCTCCTGGTTTTGTTGGATGAGAACAGTCTCCTTACTTTTTTTAGGTCCATTAGTGGGCTGATTCGTCAAAATGTAAAGTGCAAGGAATATGGCTACCCATCTTGTTGGCTTGAAAATCTTCTTTCAAAATGTAATGATTTTATGTCACTTGATGATTTTCTTTTGTTAAATGCTGTTATCTCTCATGGGAGACAACTGTTGCGTGTCTTGGGTGATGAAGACCATGAGGAGGAGAAGGGAAATTTGGAGGATCTTTTGAGAAATGCAGTAGCATTCAGCGATGCTGATCATTGGGCTCTCATGAAAGAATGTGCAGTTATGAAAGAGCAAGTGGCTATAAAATGGGTGGGACTGCAATCCTGGATTATCCACTACTACTTGTCCAAAGAATGCCGAACTCGGCAGTCGTGTGAATCATTGTTTGTTGAGAATGGAATAAGTTTCCGCAAGTCTGACGAATATTCAATAGTGAACTCAGATGGTTTTTCAATGCTATGTAGCTCGAACAGTGACGGAGAAGACATTGCAAGAAAAGGTGGTGACAAGAAGAGAAAGAGAGATAGGAAGAAAAAGAGGAGAAAGAGGTATGAGTCTGAAGATAATAAAGCTGAAGAACTGGTGGAATTTGAAATGTTTGGTGGGTGGCAAGGCTTGCAGTCCGGAGGGAGTAGTTGGTTTCTCTCAACAGATGGTTTTTCCTGTGCGTGGGACACTGTATGATTATCTTCCCCTTTTCTTTGTGCATTATGTTGCTAACTTCACCTTCTCAATGTTTTCTTTTGCCTTCATAAGAAAAGATGCAGTACGTCTGGACATTATGTTTAGGATTTTTTGGTATTGTAATGTTTATATAATTTGGGGCAACGGGTAACAGTTTTATTATTCTCCATTGGAGCTAAATGAACGATACGGGTAATTCCAGAATCAAAGAACGTTGACTAATACGGGTAATTCCAAAAGTATAAAAATTGGTGGACTCAGAAGGAATTTTGAAAAACTTCAAAAAAGTGACGGACCAGAGCCCAAACTTACTCTCAGTATATATTATGGATTTGGTATTGTTTACATTTCGGAAAAGAGAGTGAGGCATTTGATTGTTGTATTTGCAACAGTAATCAGATGCCTATTTCACCGTTGAGATCTTTTCCTACATGGAAACAGAATTTTAATGCTTGTCTGTCTCTTCTTATTATGGCTCGCAAGTTTGGCTTTTCTGTAACATTCCACTTAAGACATTGGAAAATATTTTGCGTCTAAGCACGGTGATGTCATTTATTATGAGGCAACCCTACAAGTCCTTAGGTTTGTTATTTTGTTCATAATAATGAGGAGACACCTGTTGCAAAGTCTACATTGCAAAGAGTATTTCTTACTTGGAATAGAGGTTGTACCTTGATCTTAAACTTTACCTTCCCTAACCAAATATCGCCTTACCGATTTGCTAGCCTCCCTTTGAGTACATTCGAATGGTTCGAGATACCAACAGTGATGAGCAAATGTTATCACTTTTTCATTTTTGTTGTGATTTTTTTTTTATCCCTTTTTGTATTTCTTTCTCCCTTTTTCAAACTTTTTCTGTTGATACGCTGTGAGTAGAATAATTGAAAATTCAGCATCAGGTTAGGGAAGCAGCATAACTGCTGTTGCTGGGGCAGTGGCCTTCACTAGCAACTGCTTCTGACTATGGAGTGTGAACAGGTAAATTGTTATATTAGTAAGTAAATAATATGTTCCCTTGCCAAAAGAGTAATGCCTAGTGCTTAATTAGTTAAAATATCCATGGTCTTATTTGATTAGGGTTAATAATATGTGATCGGTCTTCTTTAATACTGATTATTTAGGATGCTCGCATTTTCTGACCTTTTAGGGATATTTTAGCATTTCAGACGGTGTCTCACCCACCCACTCACCATAAAAGCGTACATACAGCTCTACGTAATAAGGCATTATGTGCTGATGCATCATCCGGTAATTGAGCGCGCACGTAATAATCACACGTGCTTAATTAATAAAATAACATTGTCAGCTTTAAAGAAAAACTTGGGATGTTATTAAGGCAGAACTTTCAGAATGTTTCTAATCATTGCAATAGAATGCTTATGCTATGGGATGGGTTATGGATGTGTGTAGAACCTGACTCCTACCTGGGCTATCCTGAAGATTGAGCAGTTATTTGGGTCCGAAACTTACTCCGATGTGCTGGTATTGATCCAGCTCTAGTGACACCTGGATTCAAGATCCAGCTTGCAACAGGCCTATAGATATGCAACGGGAATTGAAGTGTCTGCAAAGCGATGTTCTTACAGTGGTCACTTATACTGTATGTTTTGATTAGATGGAGACTCTTTACTGTCTGATAAATGTCATTATAACACTTTATAGTAATTGGTTGCACTAGCTTATGTGCAGAAATTTCTTATTTCTTTTTTATCTTACTGGAGTTTAAAATGGTTGGTGCTGAATATTTTGCAGGCTGATTTAGCGGAGCACCTTTCTAGGCACTGCTTTTCCACATGGATGAAATGGGTTTCCTCAAACTAGCAGTTCTCCAGCTCTCACAGACTACATCATTGGATGACCCGTTATTAAAGGGTACATCATGGTTCCTCTCAACACTTCTCTTTGTCTCACTCACTAACTCTCTTGTGGACCACAGGAGCACAAATGCTAGCACCATATTTCCTTCGGGCTGTAAGATTATTTTATGAAATCCTAAAGTGCAGCCATTATTCCAAACATGCAAACTGAGAGCTGCAATCTTTTATATGATCCTGTCTTTTGTCCAGCCATCATTTTTAAAGTTTAACTGAATAGTGCATGATTGACGACTATGCTGGCGTTTCAGATCTTGCATTGTGAAGTGCCTAAATTGACTTCAAGGTAAATTATTTGGTATCTCAGTCAATAAATATTCCATTGAATGGTATATTTATGGGTTCAAGAATGGCAAGATCAAGGCGCCAATGTTGAACCCTGTTTTCTAAGTATTGCATGAGGAACGGAAGCAGCCCCGTTTACTATCTTTTTGTATCTTTACTTTAACATGAAGACCTCTTCAGATACTTGTGCAGTATGAAAAACTTTGCAAAACTGAATCATAGAATGTGGAAGAGAGTAGCTTGGTTGCAAAAGAATGTCAATTGCATGCAATTTACTTTTGTATTTAAATGGTTATTTTATCTTGTAAGAATTAAAACCCAGTGTTCTGTACTGCAGTATATAGTTGGATTAAGTGCATAATTATTGACCTGTATAGTTAAAGTAGATATCGTAAGATGGCTCATAAACATGTTTAACAGATCAACTAAATGTCGTTGTTAGAGTATGATATTATAACCTTCAAACCTCAGCACAAGTTCAGATTTTTTTTAGTGTTAAGAGAACAAAATTATAATCCTCAATCCTCATCACAATTATAAGGCTTTCATGTGGCGGAGTCTATACTAATTATGTTGTGCTCAGTTTTTGACATCTGTTTTGCGATTGCAGGTTTGAGCTTTGAAGGTTCGAGTATGTGGATGTTGATTGCTTGAGGCCATAAACTGTCTGCAGTATAAGATGTTTATGTGATGATGCTTGTCTTGTATAATCAGGTTGAAGCAAATAATGACTAATGGAGATCCAATGAGTTTCGATGAAGTTCACTTTGGGGCTATGCTGTATGCTTCTTATGAATCATCTTTCTAAGCCAAAGTGCGATGTTATCTAGGAATATTATCTGATCACGGTGTAGTCAAATACGTGAGTTTACAATTTTTTTCCTTACACTGTGTTACTGAACTAGTTTTGTATTTCATGTTATGGTATCGGATCCTTGTTATAAAGGGTATTTGGGGTTGAGGAGGTTCCCGGAATTGCGTTACCGGTGCCGAGACAGGTTGCAAGTTCGACTCGTGACATTTTTTTTACCACAGAATATTGCAGAATAGCATACCACCATTCTTGCTTACACGGAGACATTTACTTAAACTGACCTTTGTTACTGTTTTTCAATAGCGTACTGCTGACATTATCTAGAGATTCACTTGAACTGGAAGTAAACTGGGTAGTGCATGTTTAAGTTCCTCTTGTTTAAAAAATGTACCGGGATTGTAGATGTGATGACAGAATGTCTTTTATA
>JBAKGM010076533.1:0-13416 GCA_037177215.1 Asparagus racemosus | reverse complement strand
ATGTGAACTTAAACTGACAAGATGTACCCTACAATTTGCTAATAGATCCGTAAAAATTCTCAAGGGAGAGGTAGAGGATGTTTTTATCAAGGTTAGAGAGTTTATCTTTCCCATTGATTTTCTTGTCTTGAAAACGCAGCCTGTTTCTAATCTCAAAGGTCAAATCCTAGTTATCCTAGGTAGACCATTCTTAGCAACCTCAAATGCTTTGATCAATTATAGAACTGGTCAAATGAAGCTATCTTTTGAGAACATGACTGTTGATCTCAATATTTCCAACCTAGGAAAACAACCCAGTGATCCATCTGATCAACCCTATAGGTGAACTTTATTCAGATAATTTCTAGTGAATAACAAGAGAGGGTGTGTGGGTCAAATCTTTGTTTATCTGACTTAAGTCTTGAGGAGACTTTTGATGACGAATTTAAGTTCTTCGAAGAGTTAGATCCACTGGTTGATCATGTATCTGCAATTAGTTTGGCAACGTAAACCCTTGGATATAGATCCCCGAGTCCAACTTCGCCCATCCATAGAGAAACCCCCTAAGTTAGAGCTCAAACCTTTACCTGAAAATCTAGAATATGCCTACATAGGGGAGAATGAGACTTTACCAGTCATCATTTCTTCTGATTTAACATCTAGTCAAAAGGAAGTCCTCTTAGATGTTTTAAGAGAGAATGGGCAAGCCATTGGACGGACCATGGCTGATATCAAAGGGATTAGTCCAACCACTGTTCAACACTGAATCTATTTGATAGATAATGCCAAACCTACTAGAGATCCCCAATGTAGGTTAAACCAAGTAATGAAAGAAGTGGTTAGGATAGACATTCTGAAATGTCTTGATCACGAGATCATTTATCCTGTTTCAGACAATTCTTAGGTAAGTTCGGTCCAAGTAGTTCCAAAGAAATCTGGGATCACCGTGATCCAAAATGAGGCTAATGAGCTGATTCCCACTCGAATCCAAATTGGATGGTGAGTTTGCATTGATAATAGGAAATTCAACTTAGCTACCCAGAAAGATCACTTCCCCCTTCCATTTATAGACCAAATGTTAGGGCACTTAGTAGGACATGAGTTCTATTGTTTCATGGATGGATATTCAGGTGACATTCAGATTCCCATTGCTCCGGAAGATCAAGAGAAAACCACTTTCACACACCCATATGGAACTTTTGCTTACCGACGCATGTCTTTTAGGCTGTGTAACATGCCTACCATGTTCCAACGGTGCATGATCAGAATTTTTTCTGATATAGTAGAACGCTTTCTCGAAATTTTTATGGATGACTTTTTCATATTTGGTGACACATTCTCCGAGTGTTTGCATCATCTTAAACTGATCCTGTCATGGTGTAGGGAGAAAATTCTGACTTTCAATTGAGAGAAATATCACTTCATGGTCAAACAAGGCTTGTATTAGGGCATGTAGTTTCCAATAGGGGTACTGAAGTTGACAAAGCTAAGGTAAATCTCATTTCTAACCTTCCTCCTCCCAAAAATATCAAGGATGTCAGCTCATTCCTTGGTTGCGATGGTTTTTATAGACAGTTTATTAAAGACTATAGCAAAATTGCTTGATATTTATCCAAACTCTTAGCCAAGGATACACCATTTGACTTCTTGCTCAAATGCCTTAAAGTCTTTGATTATCTAAAAAAGGAGCTAATCATAGGCCCCATCATTCACGCAGTAGATTGGACCTTACACTTCGAGTTAATGTGTGATGCATCCGATTTTGTAATTGGTGTTGTCCTAGGACAACAGATTGATGGAAAACATCATGTGATCTACTATGCCAGTTAGACATTGAACGATGCCCAGCAAAATTACTCTGTCACTGAGAAATAGTTTTTAGCTATCGTCTTTGCCTTAGAAAAATTTATGTCCTATCTCATCGGGTCTTCGACCAAAGTTTTCAGGGATCACGCCGCACTTAAGTATCTTTTGACCAAGAAAGATGCCAAAGCACAGCTAATTAGACAGATCCTCCTACTTCGAGAGTTTGATATCCAAATTCTTAACAAAATAGGAGTAGATAACCCCATAGTAGATCAGCTGTCTAGACTTCCAAATGCACCAACACCACATGTCCCAATCAATGAATATTTTACGGATGAACAACTCCTACAAATCCAATCTGTTTCGTGATTTGCAAATATTGTCAAATTACTTATTCATGAAACAGATCCCTTCTCATTAGTCTAAATAGGATAGATCTCATTTCCTCTCCTAAGTGAAATATTTCTACTAGGATGATCCATATCTGTTTAAGTATTATCTTGATCAGATCTTTAGGAGGTGTATTCCGAATGAAGAAACTAGGAGTGTTCTATCCATTTGTCATGAGCAAGCATGTGGGGGCCACTTTGGCCCAAGAAAAATAGCTGAGAAAATTCTCCAGAGTGGGCTATATTGGCCCACTCTGTTCAAGGATTCCTATGAGTTTTACAAAGCCTGTAACGATTGTCAGCTCTTAGGAAAAATCATTAGAAGAAATATGATGCCCTTACAACCCATTTTTGCTATTGAACCTTTTGGTCTGTGGGGTATAGATTTCATGGGACCATTTCTAAATTCTTTGGGAAATATCTACAATCTAGTAGCTGTAAAGTACATGTCTAAATGGGTTGAAGCGGTATTTTGCAAGACCAATGACAACAAGGTAGTTGTTAGGTTTTTGAAGGAAAATATATTTGCCCAATTTGGAGTGCCCCGAGCAATCATTAGTGACAACGGTACACATTTTTGTAACAATTCTTTTGAGGCTTTGATGAGAAAATGTTAGGTCATGTACAAATTATCAACTCCTTATTATCCTCAAACCACTGGTCAAGTAGAGGTCACAAATAGACAGACCAAACAAATCTTGGAAAAAATAGTTAATCATAACAGAAAAGATTGGTCTATTAAATTGTGTGATGCTCTATGGGCATATCGTACAGGCTTCAAAGCTAATTTGGAGATGTCACCATACATACAAGCTCGTGTTTGGAAAAGCTTGTCATTTACCGGTTGAGCTGGAATACTAAGCGATGTGGACAATTAAACAATTGAATCTTGATTTAGACTCAACAAGAAAAATAAGAATGCTCTAACTGAATGAGTTAGAAGAAATTCGAAAGGATACATATATAAACTAAAAAAATTTACAAAGAGAAAACAAAAAAATTTTCATGATAATTCAATATTACGGAAGAATTTTACACCGAGACAAAACGTCTTGCTCTACAACTCAAAACTACATCTTTTTCCCGAAAAATTGAGATCACGATGGATAGGTCTGTATATTATTAATCAATTTTTCTTACATGGGGCTATCGAATAGAAAATCCTAAAAATAATCATATTTTCAAGGTTAACGTTCAATATTTAAAACCATATTTAGAACTTTCTATAAATAACTTTCTACGCTCGGAGAAGAGGAGTTATTGGTTCTTCATGAACCACACTATTTGTAGAAGAAAAACAATTCCTCATTTTTTTAGCCCATGGAATAAATAAATAAATAATAAAGAAAATTTTTTTTTCTCTTGGCCCATTCAAAGAGGCCCACTTAAAAAAAGTGTTTTGGTTGTAGCCCAGCCTAAACTGAAGAAAAAGAAAAAAATTTCTATGTGGGTTGAAGCCAAGCCCATACCCAAAAAAATAAAAATATAAAAATTTTTTAAACTCCCAACCGATTAGCCAACCAGTTAGAGAGTCGAACCCAGTCTTCTATAGCTTTCATTTTCTTCTCTTCTCCTCCCTAATTTCTCTAAAATGATTTTTTTTTCATCGATTTCATCTCTAAGTTGAAGAAAAGAAAATTATGGGAGGATCGCAACTAAAAATTGCAACAATCTTGCAATCAAATCAATCCAATTCGAGGTATAAATCTGAAACATTAGGTTTCCAATTTATTGCATATTTTCTCAATTTTTAGTGTAAATTGTGGGGTGAATTAGATGGGAATGATGTTAATAACAGTTTAGAACAAATTGTAACAACTTTGTAAAAGAATCGGCATGAAAAATCTGTCAATCGGTTCGCCTTAGAGACGAACAAATCGATTACCCAATTGATTGGTGGCCAGAAATCTTGAAAATTTACATTTTAGACCCTGAAACTTAGAAATTCTTGCAAACTTAAACCTTAATTGCTTAAATGAACATATTTTCTTATAATTCAAGATAATGGCTTCTAGAAAACGTCAACGAACTGTAGAATCCTTTCTATCTTTTGCCAATCTACCAATCCACTTTGAGAGAGGATTCAACCTGGATAAACTTTTTGAATTCCAACCCATTGTTGAGGTATTCACAACAGTCGGGATCAGTTCTATGATGACTAGAAAACTCATATTGGCCAACTCTACACTTGTCTTAGAATTTTATGCAAGTTGGGATAGATCAGGAGAGGACTCAGCCTCTGTCATTGTTAGAAGAATGCTAATCACAGTCACACATAAGCTCATTCGGAAGAGTCTAGGACTCCAATGACCACCTAGAGGTTGCCTAGATTTCTTTCGATCCCTGTTGAGTTAGGGATAGCCTCTATTACATACAACCGAATAGTGGAGTATCTACTTGTGTCATTACCTAGGGACGGGACCTTACACTCAGGCATGCTTAAGAAAGAGTTCATTCTTATGAACCTCTTTCTTAAGTTTGACTTATACGCGAGCTTCTCTTATTCAGTGATCACCACTCGAGACCTTGTCCTACTTATAGATCTAATTATAAGTTCTATTGTCTAACTATAAAATGCTCTCCGAAAGTTCCATACTGAAAGTTTCACTTATAGATCTAAATCCTAAATCTTTCCTTATGTGAAACTACACTTGAGTATTGTGCGATTTCCTTGATGCTGTTCTCAGATCTTAATCTTAGAAATCTGCTTGTTTGCTTCATCTCTTGCATGAGATTTTTTATTGTGTTTTATTTACTTATTACATAGACTTAGAGTATCATTCAGATCTTGTGTATTTGTGTTGTATTGAGTATTGTAAGCTTATATTGTTTGAGTTCTCACCTTTGCTATAGAGAATATCTTATTTCTCACTTTATAAAATTGGTCCTATCATCTCCAAGTGGGAGATTAATAAACGGTTGAAGTCCAGTACACATGTTTATGTGGTTGGTGAGGGTAAGTCCTATCTACTCTAGGTTCTGAGTGAGATAAAGAATGCAAAAGTCTAGTATATTTTAGATGGTTGTGTATTAGTTTATTTTGTAACCTATTTGACTTCTAGTCAAAGTGTTTATAGTGGATTAGAAAATCCTAGCTAGGGTGCTAGGTAGTGGAGGTAGCCTAAGAGGTGAATCACAATATATCCTTATGCACTATGTGATCTGCTTGTTTCATGTCTCTTTGCTTTTAGGTCTACATTCTGTGCTTGTCAAACTCAGGCGTGTTGAAGTTTTAGTAGATAGCTCCATTATACTTGACATAGTGCATCTGCTAATATTATATATTATATGTGTCTGTTTGCATGTTAGTTAATACATTTATACCTCCATCATATTGGTGTTTATCTACATACAGAACACATTATATATCTACTCATCTATGTAATTGACACCTAGTCAAAAAGTTCCTCTGAACTCTCTATACACTTATATCATATCTATTCTTCTCTGTGTTTATCATTCTGCCTGAAAATTCTAACTGAACTTTCTTTTCACTATTAAGTGCTCATCTATTCATAGAATTGCACTCGTAGGTGTATTGACTCGTAAGTGCTCATCTATTCATCTGTGTGCTTTGCATCTTACCATCTGAAAGTTCTACTGAACATTCTACACTGTAGTTTCATAGAAGTGCATAGTGTTACATCTATTTTATTATTGCATTATCACTGTATTAATAGTCTTAAAGTTTATTTACCCTAGTCACCCCCTCTAGGGTCTACAATTGGTACTCATTTATATTATTGACTAACATTTAAGAGTTGATCATATGACTTGTAGTAGTGGTATTTCGGTGGGAATGTCTAACAATAGGCCTCCATTGTTTACTGGTGAAAACTATGCCTACTGGAAGACAATTATCAGAATCTAAATCTAGGCATAAGACGTGAAGATTTGGAGCATGATTGACATTGGTTACTCTTTTCCAGCTAAAGAAGTTGGTGGTGATAATGTGAAGATACCAGTCAGTGAATGGGGTGAAACATAGATTAAAAAAGAATTCTAAAGCTTTGACCTCTCTTATCAATAGACTATCTCAAAATGAGTTCAATAAAGTTATAAGCATCACCATTGCTAAAGATTTGTAGGATTATCTTGAGGTTACTCATAAGGGTACAAGTGACATCAAAGAGAGCAAAATCAAGATTCTTAATCAGGAGTTTTAAAATTTTAGACTCTTACCAAATGAATATCTTGATGACTTTTTTAATAGACTTAAAACTATTGCTAACAATCTTAACAACCTTGAAGCTCTTTGTAAATATATTATAGATAAGGACATGACCTTAAAGGTGATGAGATCCCTGCCCAAGGAATGGAACAACAACATCAATCCTATAAAACTTTTTAAAGACATGAATGAGATGAAGTTTTAAGCGTTTATGGGCTTCCTAAAAAATAGTAAAATCAAAATGAATATGCAAAAGAGAATGAAAGATGAGGAGAGCTCACATCAGAAGAAGAAGAGTCTAGCATCAAAAGCTGATCATTAAACTTCTTCAGAGTCAAGCAACAATGAAGATGGTGAAATGTCATTCATTGTGAAGAAATTTTATTTTTTATGTAGACTTGAAGAAATTTGGGTCTAGAAGAGGGGTCAACCCCTCTCAATGTGAGTTTTTAACTTCTAAATTTTTCTTGTTTAATTAGGATTGCATGTTTAGGAAAATACTTTAGATTTAATCTCTTTAATTCATGCCTTGTCTTGCTTCGTTTCATTTTCATGCTTATAATTAGTTACTTCATTTTTTTGCTTAACTAGTTTTAGGTAGTTTCATTTTCATGCTTAGACAGTTAGTTTACTTTCTTACTTTTTATTTGATTTTTTAATTAGTTTCTTTTCTTGTCTTTTTGTTCATGTTTTCTTTTAAAACTAAATTAATAATTAAAAATAATATGTTTGGCTAAATTCTTAGGATAATTACGGTAGGAGGAAATTATTAGAACTTATTTATTAAAATTAGATTTGCTCTTTTTATGCCTTAATTATTTATGCATAGATTAGTCAAGTAAAATAATAGTTGATAGAATATTTTTATTTGATAGGTTATACATTCTTTAAGTGGTTTGATAACTGATGCTTATTAGTATCCTGGGATTATTATTTTCAATTGATTGTCTATGCATGAATTATAATTTCATTTTTAGAATCTATCTGGATAATCTATGCTTTCTTTAATTAGATTGATAGGTTATGCTTCTTAATTCTAAAAATGAATAAAAAAGAGAATAATTTCTAAATTTAATAAATAGTTGTCTAATGTAATCTATCCTAAATTCCATATTTTAATTCTCTTGGTCTCCCTCTTTTGTTTCCTATTTCTTAGTTTGTTAGTTGTCATCTTTTTTTTTGTTTTCTATTCTTTGATTTTTGCATCTTCATTCTAGTCCTTTTATTTCTCCATTTTATTTTCCCTTTTTCTCTAGTTTTTATTTTTTTATCTATTTTATTTTATTTTTCCTTTTTCTCTTTTCTTGTTTGAATTTCAATTTCTTTTTTTATCCCTCTTTCTAGTTTTGTTTCCCTTTTTTAACAAAAATTAAAAATACCTATTTCCAAACCCATTTCATGAAACCTACTTTTCAAACAAGTTCATAAAAAAAACAAAAATCTCATTTTAATGCCAAAACCTCCCTCCTTGTGGTTTGACATTTTCTATACTATAATTGTTTTGCACTTCCAACAGACACTCATTTTATAAACTAACTATCTAATTATGAAAATAAGACTAACCTAAATTAATTAAGAAAGAAAAATAGGAAACTAATAATAAGCATAAAAATTAAACATAGCAAGACAAGACATGAAATAAATCTATGCTAATTTCTTAAAAATACAATCCTAGATAAGCAAGAAAAATTAAAACTCACATTGAGAGGGTTTGGCCTCTCTTATAGACCCAAATTTCTTCGAGTTTTAATAAAAAAAGACATTTAAAAAGAGCAAATTTTTTATTTTTTTTGCAAAATTAAAGGTTTACAATATTTGGCAGGATTAAAATATGATCCACCTAATGTATCGAATGGAACAAACAGAAGGTAGAAGAGAGTTACTACTGCAAGAAATAAAACACAAAGGCAAATTTTTGACGAAGTGAGCAATGCTCTACTCCTATGATTTTCATGTATTATTTCTCAACTAACTTGATTTACAGATTACAATTCATCTCTTTAAATAGTGATCTTAAAATCTGAATAGCACAAATAAGAGATATAATAAGAATAGGACTTGTTATTTAAATGGAATTCTCTTGTAGAATTTCTATTTAAACAACACCTAATATGGATAGGATTACAACTCCTAATCAATTAGAACTCCTAAATCTAGAATTCAAACTCAATAGAACTTGTACTCCTAATACAAATAGGACTCATACTCCTATTATAAATATGACTCATACTCCTAGCTGTTGTAGGACTCAATACTCCTATTTGTAATATGGTTCATACTCCTAGTTGTAATATGGTTCATACTCCTAATTGCAATTGGATGCAATACTCATATTTGTAATACGACTCATATTCCTAATTACAATAAGACTCATACTATTAATACAAATAGGACTCAATAGTCCTTGTTGTAACAGGGCTCATACTCCTCATTACAATAGGACTTCACAAGGTGCTCCAACTTTAGTCTTCTAGCTAGAATAAGAGATCCTCCTGCTAGAATAGGAGATCCTCCTGGATCAATACTCTCCCTTTTTTAGAAGAGCGAAGTGCTGTGAGTTTAGCCTTGTAGGAATAGGAGATTTTCCAGGATCAATACTCTCTCATTTTGGAAGAACGAAGCCCCGTGGGCTCAACCTTCCATGAATAGCAAATCCTCCTAGATCATTATTTTCCCATTTTGGAAGAGCAAATCTCCACAAGCTAAAAACATGAATTGTTGGAAGTATAGCATCGGTCTCATCCTCTTCATTAAATACAAGAATATTGATCTTTACCATCCCTTTGAAAGGTTGTATGATCATAGGATCAAAATGGATAGAAGTGTTCCTTTCTCTTCTTTTCCTCCATCATCTTCATCATCCAAAGCTACTATTTTCTTCGATTCTACAGATCTAGCATCTCTTGTAGAATCTTCAGTGCTTGGTTTAGAAGAAGAAGTGTTCGAAGACATCTGAAAAAACACCTTTTCCACTAAAGTCGTCAAAAAAATCCATGTGTACCTCCAACTTAGCCATCAATGATGCAAGATTGTCCGCTGCCATCCGTTGAGGTATTTTTTGCTATCGTCGCTTGAGCTCTTGATTCGACCTAACGCCAATATCATGTGATCTTTGTTGAGTTGTGACCATGCATAGTAAACCACCACGGTAGGATTTTATTTGCTCTGATACCAATTGATCTACCTGATGTATAGGATGGAACAAAGAGAAGGTAGAAGGGAACAATAACTGCAAGAGATAAAACATAAAGGCAAATTTTTGGCGGAGCAAGCAATGCTCTCCTCCTAAGATTTTCTTGTATTGCTTCTCAATTAACTTAATTTACAGATTATAATTTATCTCTTTAAATAGAAATCTTAAAATTTGAATAGCACTCTAATAAGAGTTATGATAGTAATAGGACTTGTTATTTAAATAGAATTCTCTTGTAGAATTTCTATTTAAACAACACCCAATATGGGTAAGACTATAACTCCTAATCAATTAGGACTCCTAAATCTAAAATTCAAACTCCTAATTATAATAGGACTTGTACTCCTTATATAAATAGGACTCATACTCCTATTACAAATAGGACACATACGTCTACCAGTAATAGGACTCAATACTCCTAGTTATAATATGATTTATACTCCTAATTATAATAGGACACAATACTCCTACTTCTAATATGACTCATACTCCTAATTACAGAAGGACTCCTACTCATAGTACAAATAGGACTCAATACCCCTTGTGTAATAGGACTCATATTCCTCATTATAATAGGACTCTACAAGGTGTTGCAACCTCAGTCTCCTTGCTGGAATAAGAGATCCTCCTGGATCAAAATAACACCCTCCAATCCTTTAAAAGAGAATTTATAAAAATTTTCACATCTCTCACCCTCACTCTCCCCACCATTTATAGATTATAAGAATCTTCACAACCTTTCGATTTACCTTGGCCTCCAAGTAACTCTCATAACTATAGAGTCTCTCAAAACAATCTACAACCTTGATTATTCTTTTACTCTTCACGACTTGAGTAATGAGTTTTACGGTCTTTATTTCTCTTGTTTTTAATTCCTTTTAAGCTCTTGGACTTCTTTTGAATGCTCTTGGGCTTCATAGGATTTGACTCGGCCTTAATGTAATTGAATATATGATGGTTAAATTTAGATTTCAACCAAAACCTGCTATTGCTAATGGAATTTCTAGAATATGCTAATCTTGATGGCTCTATCTCTTTGAAATAGGCAACTTTTATATAATACATTAGATTCTACATTTTGGAAGGGGAGCTAATGCCTTTTCTTTGTGGTAGACCATCCTAAATATGAATGTGACTTGATTTCTTTCTAGATTTAATTTGATATTTAATTGTTGGACAAGTTATTGATAATTGCTAATAAAAAAGTGATCACCACTGAAATATTGTTTCTAGACTTTATCATGGGTTTTAGACTTGGGCTTTCTGCACTTTAATTGAGATTCAATTGGGATCTTTTGGGCTTAAGATATTCTTCATTTGAGCTCCTCTTTATTCTCTTTATTTTTCCTTAATTTCTAAATTTGCTAAAAATAATAAAAATAATATTTTATTTGCATAAAATGTTATTTAAAATAGAGGTATAAAATGCAATAAAATATACTAATTATATACCCCAACATATAAACTTTTCTAGTCCTCTCGCCAAATGAAAAAGAAAGAAAGGAAAATCCTAACTCATATTCACAGGAATCACGGTTGCATTTAGTGTGTGTAACAAGCCTTTAAACCTCTAGGTTATCATATATGATGAGTTATAGTATCATTAGGGTATATAATGAATATACCCATAAAATTCGATCACTTACTGTTACAACCCCCAAAAACCACTAAGTGTTAATCCTCTTAGGAAGCCAACATGTCTCGCTCCTCGACTAATCAGATGGGTTCAGAGCCTAGACGACTCAGGTTGCTCTCACGTCTAACTCGATAGGTCGACAACTCGTATAGTTGAGTTGAAAGGCTCTTCATTGCCGGCTCGACAACTATCAGCCGACCACTCTCACGACCAATTCGATCAGCCGACAACTTGCGTAACCAAGTGAAAAGGTGGTGGTTGTCTGCCCTCAGACAAATTGAGAGGCGGTAGTTACCTCACACCCCTCGCCAGCCGACTACTCTTACATTAACTGCCCTGGCTAAAATCATTATTGCTCTAGCCCTCATAGCCTTTATGACTCATCGGACCTCGTCAGCACCACGCACGACCCGTCACTGCCGCATTAAACATTGGAGTGACTCACCCTCCCCTCTACAGTTGACACCTGTAAAGCAGATGCTGACTAAGAAGCCTGCTTGGACTCGACTGAATTTATCTATTTGCCCCTTCGAATCTACTATTCAGATCTGCTATAAAAGGAAGGTGCTGTTAGCTCCTTAGGGTAAGCGAATTTTGTCCAAGAAAACTCTTAAACACTTAAGTTCCCTACTCCACTCAAGCTCGAATACTGACTTGATCGTTGGAGGAACAACCGGAGAACCAACTCTGCCCTCTTACAAGTGTTCATGTGCAGGGAAGAATAGCAGGCCCTAGAACCAGTCCCTTGAAGGAGTTTTGGGACCCTAACACTCTTATAATCCACAAATTAACTCGCTGTGTGATAACTATCATCAACAATTTGGTGCCCACCATGGGGCCCTCTTTTTTCTTCGAAGCAAGATGTTTGGCTTTGAACACCCTACCGGTCCAATCACCCTCTTCCTGAAGGGCCACGGGCGGGCTACATTGCTCGGGCCTAGTTGGAAGAGTCCGCTTAACGGATCTCTCAATCTTTCTAACAACAATTCTTAGCGTTCACCAATGAGCTCCTCAACCGGATTCCTCCCTAATGACCCTCTTCATCAGTTGCTCCTCCACCTTCAGCATGCCAGCCCACGGATGTCCCTCCACCACCAACAAGACATCCACTGGCCTCTCCTTTGCACACACACGTCGCTCCGGCGGATATTAAAGAGGCTACATCAAGTACGTATCGCCCCCACCACGCCAGCAGGCTCGCTTAACAGATTCCTTCCCCGACACTATCCGCAGTATGTTGAAGCCACAGCAGAGAGCCCAAGCCCGGTCGTGATGGCGGTAGGGTCAGTAACAACAACAGCAGCTATGATGATAACGATGGTAGGGTGAGCAACGGAGTCTGACCCCTCACCAAGAAAGGAGGTGACAAGGGATACCCCCAGAGCTGACCCAGATCAAACCGAACCTGCAAGAGGGACCAAAGGAAGGAGACCGCACCAAAGCCGGTCCTCACGGCACTCAAAACCTCTCTCACTGAAGGACACCCAGAGGCTAAATGGAAAGATAGCGGTGTTGGGCCGCTTTCTCTCAAAATTAGTTGAAATTAGCCTCCCCTTTTTCAAAACCTTGAGAGGAAGCAAGAAGTTGAAGGAAAGAAAGAGATGGACGAATGAGTGCAGTGATGACTTCAGAGACCTCAAGAGGTATTTGAACACCAAGCCACTACTGAGTCAACACAAAAAAGGGGAGATCTTGTATCTTTATTTGGCAAGATCCCCCAAAGCCATTAGCTTTGTCTTAGTTCGAGAGGAGGGGAATACCTAGAAGCTAGTATACTATGTCAGCAGGATCTTGAAGGTGGCCGAACTCAACTACACTCTCATCGAGAAGGCCTTCTTCATTCTCATTACCATGGCCAGAAGGCTCCACCCATATTTTCAGGCACACTCCTTAGTCATGCGGACGAGCCTACCTTTGAAGAAGGCACTCAGCAACCCCACCACTTTAGGGAGGATAGTCTCTTGGTCAGTCAAGCTCAGTGAACATGATGTGTAGTTGGAGCTGAGGATGACCATTAAGGCGCAGGCCTTGGCTAACTTCGTGATAGAGTCAACCTCATCAGGTGATGAACCATCATCACATTTGCCCTGTACCCAACCGAAGCCTTTGACACCTCAAGCTGTCAAGGCACCTACCCCTCTAAAGCGTCGCACCCTCGAGCATGACTCACTGGAGTTCACCTCTTGGTGGTTGCTGAAGTTGGATGGGTCCTCCTGCGAAGCTAGTAGTTGAGTGGGACTAG
>JBAKGM010076469.1:0-13420 GCA_037177215.1 Asparagus racemosus | reverse complement strand
CAAAATATGAAAAAGAACAGGGAAAAATCCTTCTCTGCGCTTCACCACAGATCCACAGTGAGTGAAATGACTCAAGGAATGGGTACGTGGTATTTGGTAAACACAAAATAGCTATTTAATAATAATGTGTCTATTTTTTATTCACCTATCTTAAAATGTCCATTTAGATATATACTTTATTTAATTTATCACCATTTTGAATGAGCGGCTGAAAGGATCTCATATTATTGCTGTACATAATATTAACGCCTAAAGTTATTAATTAGTGCAAAATTGATGTAGAACGCACTGCAAATATATTTATGGAGAAACGTGACTGTCACAAGCCCAAATGCAGGCCTGGTCAAGGAAAATAACTTGTAATAAAGAACATGTCATATCTCTCAAACCGTACATCGGAATTGGACGAATTATATATGTAAATCGCATATTTTTCCAAGATGGATTCAATCAAACCTACCGTTGTTCAGTTTGCCGCCGTCTGTTTCGCCAAATTCCTCCGGATTGCGAGACATCAGAGTTTTTGTCTGTTTTTTACTATTTTAGGTAATGTTTTAGGAGTCTGTTTTGATTAAAAAGCAAATTCAGTTTGCTTTCAAATTTGACAGATTTACTTCCCTAATCATAGGGAGCCTTTAAAGAAGAGTTTTTTCTTTCTATTTTTGATAAAGTTGGGGTCATAGTAAGAGTCTTGTTTATTTTCTTTTTAAAAAGAGTCTTGTAAGCCCTAGAGGCATATAACTTTTTATTAATAAAATTCCTCTTATTAAATTTCTCCGTGGATTCAAAGTTCTTCGTAGATTCGGAGATAGTTCTTTGCGGATTCATAGAACAGCCCTTGGTGGATTCTGAGGTTTTACTTCCGCGCTGCGTCAAAAATCTTGGAGGAGCTATACATGACTTTAAGTTTCTCTCCATGTGATGTCATGATTGACAAATAAATTGGGTGATCAATTCGCGAATAATTAGAGAGTTAATTTGAAAAATTAGTCATTCTATTTTGTGGAGTATGAATAAGAGTGCAACCGTACTGTGTATGAAGTAGACATAAAACTTATTACATACATATATATATGTTTATTAATCCTGGATATAAATACCAACACATGTATGTTTATTATGAAAACTTATAGCTTAAACCCGTCAAAATCAAGTAGGAAAACAAAGGAGACTGAATAGATATAGAGTCCTTGTGATACAGAGTTGTTAAAATAAAATAAATTTCTTAAATTAGAGTCCATCTATATATTAACATAACTAACCACTAAATTAAATCTCTAGATTAGTTATCAAAATTGGTATTAGGACCCGTTAGTTAGGCTGCGTATGTCAAACTTTTAAAACTTGGCCATGGTTAAACCTAGCCTAGTTTTGGGTGCTTTTCTGTTTAACATTTTTTGTTAGCCAAAAAAGCCTCCTAAACTAGTTTTAGTTTGGACCATCCCTTCCCTGGTCTAAACTAAAACCAGTGTAGAAGGAAAGTAGCCTAAGATTAATCCTGACCCAGTTTTTAACATTTTGCCAAACACACCCTTATGAGTTTAAAAGAATCTCAAACATATGATCAATACATGTATTCACATGTTCTCATGCCTGACCTGTATAATTTACTTAAAATGTATGTTTTATCCTGTCTGTCCAAAAAGTTAAATAGTGTATGTACTTGTATTCATATCCCACATCGTGAAAATATTTTAGTACTAGTATCTTGTAGGACACTTAAGTTCCATTGCATTCTAGATTGCACAGATCCGTCAAACCTCAGTTGATACTGAATGGGCTGCGAGTACCATGTCGATGGCGGGAATAGTAGTCGAGGCCTTTTACTTTACAAACGTTTGGGCTAGGAGTGGGCCTACAGAATGTAACTGTGACTGAGAGCGCACTATTGAGTACAGTAGTGCAAAGCTAACCAATAACCAAAGTGCAAAAGCTAGCTGGTTTGGAACTACATACGGTTGAATCTCCAATGTAAGAGTTTGGAGAGTGTTTATGGGCATACCGAACAACGGTCCGCACTCCCACAGGTTCAACACCATATGCTTTAGTCTACGGATGCGAAGCTGTGATCCCCCTCGAAGTTCAGATGCCATCATTTAGAATCGCTATTGCTTCAAAGATGTCCACTGAAGAACATCACCAAAAGCGTCTCCAAGAACTAGAAGTGTTAGATGAGCTGAGGCTTCAAGCTCAGCAAAGAATCGATATCTTCCAGTCACGGATTTTGAAAGCCTTCAATAGGAGAGTCAAAGAACGATCCTTCAGGGAAGGCGACCTAGTCTTAGCCATTCGTCGACCAATGGTCATGACACATAAAACTAAATGTAAATTCCAGCCCAAGTCGGAAGGTCCATTTGTAGTAGAGGTAGTCTACTCAAATGGAGCATATCGCCTAATTGACCAACATGGCAATAGGCTCAATGCGCCGATCAATGAGAAATTTCTTAAAAATACTACTCTTGATCCTGGCAAATCTTAAATCCCTACATAATTCCTGGTCATGTTTAAGTTTCCACCTCTGAACCAGAAATATTGATCTTCCTGATCCAAAACCCAATTAAAATCCTCAGAGAGTCATCAAGTTAACACCACACCTCTGTTTGACTCCGAACATACCATCACTGTCATCTTAACAATACACCTTTGAATAGTGTCAATTTCAAATATATCCCCTACTGTCATGTTAACATTACACCTCTGAATATTTCTAATTTGACCAAATCGTCATGTTAACACTACACCTCTGAATGATCTCTCATCTCAAATGATCTGATTGGTTAACACTGCACCTCTGTCAGACCATTTTGTTGGCACGTTAACATTACACCTCTGCTAAAAATACTTAGTACTGTTATGTTAACATTACACCTTTGAACAGTACTAATCCTAAAAACCTGATATGTTAACATGACAACTCTATCGGTTTGATTCTGTTAGCTGGTTAACATTACACTTATGTCAACTTATCTTGTCGAATTTGATTGGTTAACATTACACCTCTGTCGATTCGCTCTTATCAAAATCGATTAGTTAACATTATACTTCTATGGATTTCCTACCGTTAAGTTAACATTACACTTCCAAACGGTAGTCGTCCTTTGGACTCCTTTGAGCCGATTGGTTAACATTACACCTCTGTCGATCATTTTATTTAGCACGTTAACACTACACCCATGTCAAATACCCTTTGACTGTCATGTTAGCATTACACGTCTGAACATTCCCCATCCTAAATTGCCATGTTAACATTACACCTCAGAGCAGTGTCAATTTGGTCAAATTCTGACACGTTAATATTACACCTCTGTCAGTTTGATCCTCAAATATTCCTAACAACAATGTAACTATGAGATGTTAATATTACATCTTTATCGTATGCACATTAAAGTCAGGGAAAAAGAGAGTTCTTTTATTCAAAAGAAGTCTGAGAAGCATTGACAAGAAGTCTTTACAACGGATAAAAAGCATTTATTCGTGCAATGCGTTTATCAATACGGGCGTCTCTAACTTCTTGAGCACCTTTCTGAGCCCTCTCCCTCAAAGCCTTAAGATTAGCAGGAGTAGCTTTAGCTCGGATCTCGACAAGCTTCTTCGTCATGGCTTGAAGTTCTGCAACCTGAGAGTCCCATTTCTTAGCGAACGCAGCCAAATCAGATTCAAGCTCTTCCTTTTGAGCTTGGGCTTCTGCCAAACGTGCTTGAGCCACAATAATTGTTACTTGAGCAGTAATAATGACAGTATCCTTCTCCTGGGCAGCATCCTTCAACGCCGTGTGGTAACCATCATTGGAAGTGATACTTTCCTTCAAATCTTGGATCCTCACATCAATCTGCGCTATTTGTTTACGAGCAGACTCAAAAGCTTGGCTCTGGACGGTGGACAAATGACGAAATTCGATCTCAGCGATACCCTCGAGATCAGCTATTTGTAAATTCTACAATTCACTAAGGTGCATTTTGGCTTCGTCGATCACCACCTTAAAGGGTTTAGCATGAGCCGAACCGGCAGTTGATGACAACACATCAAGTTGATCCATCAACAATTTCAGGGTACAAGCAGACAAACCTCGCCCCAGGTGAACTTTCACAATACTCAGATTAAGCAACTTCGTCAAACCATCTGCCAATATCTTGATCTCTGTCTCAATCAAATAAATGGGATTAGGAGACTGAGGAACGGGTATGACATCCGAAGAGCTTGCCCTTGCGGCTGTGCTTATAGTACCTAGATGAAAAGTGGGCAAGGTATGCACTCGCTCATGACTTGCCATTAGAAATGGTGCGAGCGTGACCAACAGATTAGATGCGACAGAAGGGATAGTAGACCCCACCTCGATAGAGGTGGTGATAGTTGCTACAGTCATCACTCCTAAGGTCATAACTTCAAGACTTGTGGATGAAGGGCCGACCCCGACATTTACACTCGCGGCTGGTTCCTCATGCCGCGAACTTGGTTGCATCGCTGGAATACCTCCTGCAGGCATAGGTGAGGCTGAAGGTTCATCTTCTAGATTAGAAAATTCAGAGATCCTCAACCGATGTCTCACTATCGAAATGGGTCTAAGCATGGGATCCTCAGGTACAAGCTCTGAAGTGCTAAGATCCCTCTCAACAATGACCGCAGACTCAGAATGATCACCCACATCTCTGGGACCAAACTCATCATCTACATGATCAATAACAGAAAGGTTTACCATCAAAATGAGATAATTCTACAGAATTAACCAAAAATACCTGGCATATGTGAGAGACCGCCAATGTCACTGACCCCTCCCGCATCCTCAGGTTCGGTCAAGTAAGTGTCGGTATCGTAGTGGTCATAATCAACCCGCTCTTCATCTTCATCCACGACAAAGGGTTCTTTATTTACACGTAAGGGAGAGTACATTAAATAAAAAAAGGGGCGCTTCCAATCGCATTGGCACATGAGCGACAGACTACCTGAAGATCCAATTCTAGTGTCCTACCTTGAAGTCAGAGAAGATTCTTCTGCAACCTCAGAAGAGCCCCCAAGGACCAGTTCAGGCTCAGGGGTAGTCATGCATCTCCTCTTCAGTATTAATTTGGAAGGAGAAGCATGTAAGGGTCTTTCCCCTTTCCCTAGATTTCAATAGGTGCCTCATGATGAATTGCATAGTACAACTGGCTCATGGATTTGGACGCCGATTGGCCTTTGAGACTCAATATGTTCTTGAATATCAATATCAGCAGGCTGTGAAAAATCGGGTTGATCACTAGACTCATCCAGATCATTATCCTATAAATCCTCAGCCAAAAATTCACTCATACCGGGAATCCTGCTCCTTGAACCCTTCCTGGAGGACTCCTTCTATCGCTTTGACATCCAAACTAAACCTATCTGGTTCACTCAAAAATCAGGATGCGGTTCGGGTACCTTGCTATACCATTTGCAAAACCCTAACATCATATAACAGTTAGGAGTATGCTGTGGGAGCAAAAACTTCACCCCGGTGGTACCCGCGACAAAGTGATACCAAGCGTGGGCTCCATCAACTATGCTCCTAGTGCATAATAATCCTGGATTTAGGTTCCCAACGTACAGTTGGTTGTAGCCAAATTGACGAGTAAAGCGACACGGTAAATAGGACTCGATGTAACATTCTGACCCGTTTAACCTGACAACAAGATGGCCAGGCTGAATATTCACTAGCTAGTGGAAACACCCGCTAGGTAAGCAAGTAAAGCCTTCACTACTAAAGCCATCGTCGAATTCATCCCTCGGGTTGATGCCGGTTATCGAAGGAAAGCAACATTAGAGTCGATAGTTCTCTCTGGCCAAGAGGGCCCTACGAATGCCACCTAGGTATTTGATTAACCATTTAGAACACTCGAACCTCTGAAGCAAGGAAATTTCCTCCCCACCTGATGCAGCAGCTAACATCAATGACGGGTAATGTTGAGTAAACCATATTACCAAATAGGTATATGGCTACTCCACGCTAGAGTTAGGCACTTGTTTGCTTGGGCATTTGTCCTCCAGCTTCAAGTACTCTGTGGCTAACTCTCAGAGACCGTTATGTATATAACTTACCATCGCTAGTAGGAGAGCGAGATTATATCTAGAAGCCAACATCACCGCAGGATACAATACCTTGATCGATATACGATCTTTTGGCCAAGATGGCACTACACAGCCCTTCAGCCATACTGAGAAGAATCCCGCAAGTAGCGCCAACTTAGATATTGGTTCCCTCGCCTGGTGATGAAAACTCTCAAACTTATCTCCAGCACGAAACCCACATATGTCAAAATTGGCTGTGTGCAGAACAGACTTCCCTTTGAAGATGCACCTCTCAATTTCAGCATCAGAAGTTTAGAGATTGCTTCTACTGTCCCCTTCTTACTCACACGGGGAAACAAATATTCAGCCTAGGGGACACGAGCAATAGTATGATCATGACTTGCACTCCCATGAGATCTTTGACAAATAAGGGAATGGCAGGTCAGTTCTCAGAACGCCTTCGCAAATTGCGCAGTATGAGAGAAGACACTTAGCTCCTCATTGGTCAGGAAGAACTCGTCGTATGGACAATCTCCTATTGGCAAGCAAGATACTTTAAACATCTCTTGAAGAGCAATACCAATCTCCCCTACCGAAGTGAAGAAAGTGTTGCTATCAAAATTATATAAGTCTAAAATGCCATATAATGTTGGCGCAGATATTTCAACGCCGTACTTGGAAGCCCTGACTGCAGCCCAAAAAGTGATGAGCACAAATTGAACAAGGCGAGTCCACCAATGAATTACCGTCGATCTAATCCACTCAGGGAACCTAGCATCCACTTCGGGATATTGGACCCCGCTCTTAGCAAGCTCATACCCAAAGGTGCTTGGGACGACTGCTACCTCATTAACTGGAGCGTCTTCTTGAACAAAGTTAGGGCGCAACCCCACAATGTTAACCTCAAAAACTCCTTCTTGGCGAAAGCCACCTCCATACTTCAAATTGCCCCTCTTGACGCCATCTTCCCTGTGAGTAAGGCCGAAGAGCATGGGACGTGGTACAGCTAAATGATGCATGTACACGAAATTGAGAGATAGGAAGTACCCCTGTCACTCCAAATTGAGCTATATCTACAGGAAGAAGCACTTCCTATGGTCAAAAATCGACGTTGAGCCTGAGTCAGCTACACGTCTAATTACGATATAGGTTCACTGTTGTGACACCTAGTTACTATCAGAGTCTTCGCTTGTGGAGGCCCATGGATCCTTCTTCAAGTGCCATTTCAGTCGCCAAACGGCCTTACGAAGAGAGCGACACTCAAGGCTCCACGCATCTCTATCGCGATCAAGTTCACACCAAGCCACCGACTGATTCTCGATGATCTGCTCGAGCATAGCCTTTTCAGCTGATAACAACTCCGCCAAACGTCGGAGTATGCAGAGTTCATCCGCTTGATTGCCCTTCACTTGGGTGAACTCCTGTTGGAGTTTTCTTATCTCAGCCCCTTGATTGAGAAGCATCTCTGGCTTACATGATGGTGGCGCAGCCATGAAGAAGAAAGAAAAGATGAAGAGAATGAGGCGGTGAAGAAGTGGATGGGATGACCACTATTTATAGCCCATTTTGAATCTTAATTCCTGGGGAAATCACGTCTCTTGAGATCTGATTGGACCAAACAAAGAGGCTAAATCTTAGCGTAATGCTTGGTCAAATCCATGGCGGATCTCGCAAAATCTTCAATTAAGAGATCTCAGCCACAAATCGCGGCGCAAATCTAAAGGCAGATCATAACAAACTTCACCAGCTAGCGAAAGTCGCTAATCAACGAACTTCGTTCATACCCCAAAATCTGTCGAGCTTCGCTGATTTGTCCAACATCGCCAACCAGAAGGTGAACTTCGTTCCAAATAAGGATTTGGATGAGCACAAGCATCATCAAACCTTCAATACGAGTAAATTCAAGCTACGTTCAATAATACACCTCTGGCTATCTTACCCAAAGTATTTCAATCTAGGCTACAAGCATGAATGCGGGATCTTGAAAAATTTTGTGGGGGAGGTCTTGTAGACGGTCAAAAAATATTTTTACCTAGGTCAATAACCAATTTGGACCTAAGAAGTGAACGCCCATGGGCTAAACACTTCGAATGGGCCTAAAATTATAGCGAAGGCTGCCTGACGACCGATGCTAACCCCACCAAAGACCGAATTCTGCGTTAAATCTGAGTTTGCAAGCGAAGCTCACTAGCTAGGGAGCTTTGCTAGCATCAGCAAAGTGTACCAAGTCTTCCACTTCCAAAGAAGGTGCCCCATATTCGAGCGACCCTCGCCCACAACCGTAGTGACCTTTGCCTACGAATTCTGCGAACCTCGCCAGAACCTCGAAGTTCGCCAAAATAACCATTTCAGAGCTATTTTCAAGGGTTAACTGTACCCACTATCTCCTGTTTTAATGGCCACTAACCCACGTCCTAAGGAGGTCATTAACTCTCTCTTTTAGCCTATAAAAGGAGAAGAGATCATTCATTCAAGGAGCGCGCAGAGAGAGAGAGAGAGAGCCAAGGGATACATACGCATATATAGAAGAGCTACCTTCTAAGTGATTCGACCCTCGCCAATAGCAAAAGATTCGTGAGTCTTAATTCAGTTTGTCAACAGAGTACAAGATCGACGCTCCACCGGCACATAGAAAAGAACCCATAGGAAATATCTTATTCCAGTCGGATCACTTGTAGAAATGAAATCATGCTCATCCATCTTCTACACTAATTGTAATTTGAGTTAATTGCAATTACAAAAGACCTGAAATAGGGACTTGGGTGATTCTAAAATCTTTGAAGTTACTTAAGAGCTTTTTGACCGCCTTCAAATACTGCACCATTCTTGAGTGTGTGGCTTCATAATCTCCCCTTACTTGGTTGATGACATGTTGAGAGTCGGCCGGGATGTAGACGTGCTCGGCCTTGGCTGCTAGGGTAGCTAAGAGTCCTGCCAAAAGGGCTTCATACTCGGCTTCGTTGTTCAAGGCTAGAAACTCAAAAGCGATGGAGTTTTCATGTGTGGACCCATCAGGGCCACGTAGTTCTACTCTAGCTCCACTACCTCCTTCTCCAGAGGATCCATCCACCTTCACTAACTACCACAAGGAGAACTCGGGCAAATCATGCTCGGAAGTATTGAGTTTTCGAGAAGGAAGTGCCTTGGTTGTCTTGTGGGTCGGAGATTCTGGTGGGAGGGCTGGTATGAGTGGGGACAGATCGCCGTCTGCTACGGATGACTCTATTAAGAAGTTGACCAAAACTAGAGCTTTCATGGTTGTCCTAGGCTGAAATTGTACATCATATTTACTGAGCCCGATTGAGTAGTTTATCATTCTTCCCAACGTGGTAGGACTACCAACTGCTTTCTTCAAGAGTAGGTTTGTTCGCACCACTACAGTGTGAGCTTGGAAGTAGGGGCAAAGCCTCCTGGCCATAATTATGAGAGTGAAGGAGGCCTTCTCGATGAGGGTGCCGTTGAGTTTGACTGCCTTCAGTATTCGGCTGACATAATATATTAGCCTTTGTGCATTATCTTCCTCTTGAATCAGGACAGAGCTTTTCGCCTCTTTTGAGATTGCTAAATAGAGGTATAAGCTTTCTCCTTCTTTGGGGCGGCTGAACAGAGGCTTGGTGCTCAAATATCTATTGAGGTCATTTAAGGCCTCATTGCACTCTGCCGTCCAGTGGATGCCTTCCTTCAATTCCTAGCTTCTTCTCAAAGTTTTGAAGAATGGGAGCCTCCTCTCGGCAGATTTTGAAAGGAAGTGGCCTAATAGAGTTATCTCGCTGTTCAACTTTTGGACGTCCTTTAATGTGCGAGGCTTAGACATCTGCTCTATGGCAGTTATCTTCTCGGGGTTAGTCTCAATGCCCCGTTGGGTAATCATGAACCTAAAAAATTTGACTGATTGCACACTCAAGGCACATTTGGCCTGGTTGAGCTTTATGCGAAATTGTCGAAGGACGGAGAATGTTTCTTCAAGATCTAGCACGTGAGACGCCGCCTGCTTTGACTTCACAAGAATGTCATCCACGTACACCTCCACGTAACAGCCAATCTGGTGTTTGAATATCTTGTTGCCTGGCCTCTGATAAGTGGCCCCTACATTCTTTAGACTGAAGGGCATCACCTTGTAGCAGTATGTTCCTTGGTTTGTGATGAGTGAGGTATTCTCTTGATCATGCTCTGCCATCATGATCTGGTTGTATGCAGAGAAGGCATCCAAAAACTTAAATAGTTCATGGTCCGCGCTCTCATCTACCAACAGATCGATCCTCGGAAGGGGATAGCTATCCTTTGGGCAAGGTTTGTTTAGGTCTGTGAAGTCTATGCACATTCTCCACATGCCAAGGGACTTCTTGACCAGCACGATATTGGATAGCCACTCTAGGTATTGAACCTCTCGGATGAAACCCGCCTTGAGCAAGCGGTCGATTTCATTTACGACCGCCTTCTGCCTCTCAGGGCTGAGATGCCTTTTCTTTTGTCGAATCGGCTTGCAATGTCAGTCGATCGATAGTTCATGGTTCACCACTTCATGGGGAATTCCAAACATGTCTTCGTGTCCCCAAGTAAACACATCTGCATTTTCGCATAGGTGCATGATCATAGCTCCTTGTTGGGGCTCAACAAGGCTTGACCTGATTTTGACCTTCTTTGATCCATCAAGGTTGATCAGGACTTCTTGCAGTTATTCTATGGGAGTTGTCTGCTCCCGTTCTAGTTATTTCTACATCTGGAGGTGGGTCTTCTCAATTGGCAGGGTCTCCAAAGCTCCTTTCCCTTTCAGTAAGAGCAGATACAATGATCTGGGCTCTCGTTGATTGCTTCAGACAAACTCGACCTCTTTTGGGATGGGGAACTTTATAATCTGGTGGTATGGGACGGGACCACCCGAAGGTTATTCAAGGAAGTTCTTCTGAGAATAATGTTGTAAGCGGACTTCACGTCCATCACCTTAAAATGAATTTGAACAGTGGACTGGCAAGGATATTTGCCAACCACTAAGGGGAGAGTAATTAGCCCTTCTGGTTGGAGTGAGTGTCCTGCGAACCCGATGAGGGGACCCCGGGGAGGTTGTAATTTTGACTTGTCAACGCCCATCTGATTGAAGGCATCCATGAACAAGAAATCGGTGGAGCGCCCAGAATCGACCAAGATTCTTTTAACCCGAAAGCCATTAATCTCAGCTGATATAATGAGAGGGTCATCACGAGTCATCTCTATGCCCTTCAGATCAATGTTACTGAAGAAAATAGGCTGATTTGTTCTTAGTTTCTTCTCACATAGAGTGATATCCAATGCTCATCGAGCATATTTCTTTTGCGTGTTATTGGATATTCCTCCTACTGCTTGGAAGCTGCTAATGATATTGATGATTGACTCAATTGCTGGTCTCTCTAGGTTGTGTGTCTTGCTGATGTTGGTGACGGGGAGATCTTGATCGAGATCTCCTTTAGGACTTCTCAGGCGCGGGTTCTCCCCTATATCGTCGAGAGATGAGTTTCTTCAGCAATGCATTTTGTATGAAGTCCTCAATATCTCTCTGGAGGACTCTACAGTCATCGGTGTGATGACCATGATCTCTGTGGGATCGGCAGTACTGCTTGGTGTCTCTGAATCGAGGATCTGACTTCTTGTGGGGAGGAGTGGAATTTAGGTATCCTTCTCTCTAGACCAAGTAGAGAGCTTGTGGGAGAGAAGTGTTGAGGGAAGTGAGGGCCGACCTCTTGGTCACCTCTTTCATTTGGTCCCTCTTGTCAGCCCTGTTCGAGTTGGAGTCGATTTTAGGGGGATCGTTCTCCATCTTCTTCTTTGGAGAGGGCTCAGCTTTTGCAACTGCTGCTGCTGCTGCTACTTTTGCTTCTCTGACCTCCTTCTTAAGGGCTCAGGCATCTTCCACATCCTTTTGGCATGGAATCTCTTGGAAGTAGTCCCTAAGGCTTTCCCTAGAGTTTTGTCTCATTTGCTACAAGACGTGGGAGGGCTTCTTCTATTTGGAGTCTGCCAAAAACTAATGCACAAATTATTGGCTGAGCTGCTCAAAATTGTGGATGGACTTTTTGTCTAGTGAGCTCCACCACATGTTAGTGCTTCTCGTCAAGATAATAGGGAAGGCTCTATAGATGATTGGCTCAGTCACCTGCTACATGTTCATCAAATCATAAAAATTCTATGCATGGTCCACTGGATCTCCCTTGCCTTTATATTTCTCTATATGCATCATCTTGAACTTAGTGCAAGGAGCAGTCATAATCTAGTCGGTGAGTGGAGTTTTCCCTCCAATGGTGTCCAATGGTGTTAAACGTCCGGTCGTACTTAGACACAAGATTAGTGGTGGAAGTGTTAGTATGATATGCCCTAGAAACTAATCATAGAGATGATTATGTTTAGTTTATATTTATGTAACTTCTATGAATAATGTATTATTGGTCCCTTGAATAAATCACTTGTTATGGATCATTAAGTATGTGACTTGAACGTGAAACTCTATAATTAGATTGTGATGCTATTCTAAATAGTCCTTGTCTTTTGTCATTAGTTGGAACATTAATGATTTTATAGGGAACACGTGGATTGATTGATAATCATGTTTCACGAATCATGGATATAAGATATCAAGTCAATCACATGGGTATATGTTGATGAACATGATATTGGGCTGACCCGCTATGAAACATTGCAGGGATTATTTGTGTTATCAGTATGTTTCATATAATAGTTATGTTCGGTCTTTTGACCTGAGGCTTAGTCAGGTATGCTATGAATCATGCAGAGGGATGTGAATGGTCAAGATGGAATTTGTCCCTCTCGTGTAAATGAGAGTATGATATCTCTAGGCTCCTCGAAGAAGATATACTGAGAAAGTGCATGGCCATGCCTAATTAGTTGATAGTCAACTATTGAGAAGCCAGTCTAATTTCAAGTGTGAAAAATTAAAGGTTGAACTGTACGAGGGTGACACATTTCCTGCCTTAAGTTCAATCAAGATATCTAGTGATGAAGAGACCAACATATGTCCATTGTGGACTAGGTTTTCATCTGAGATGACATTTACGTGATTTAGATAGTCATAATGTCATGCTAGGGTCCACTTATGACTTGTGGGCCGAAAAATATTTTGACCCACTGCTAACATCACGTAAACCTAATGAGTCGCACAAAAGAACATGTTAGAACGTTATTGAGAAAGCCTGCATAAATTAAGTCATATAGAGATATGATTAGATGTGAGGTAATCGGGTAATCAGATAATGAATGGATTGACAAATCTCGGTTAATTGACCTCAATCAAGTAATCAGATAATGAATGATTTAACAAATCTCAGTTAATTGATCTGAATTGATTTGATCAATCACATTTGGGAAAAATACTGACCAAGTTCAATGAACCTATCTCCTAACAATCAATTGA
>JBAKGM010076365.1:0-13426 GCA_037177215.1 Asparagus racemosus | reverse complement strand
TTTCCATAAATCTAGAGTGAACCAAACACATGAAAACTCAATTATAGGAAAACTTTTATTTACGAAATTGCCATTTTTCAAAAACTTTTCCCAAAAGTGGTGAACCAAACACCCCCTAAACACCCCCTAAGAATTTAAAATCAAATGCACGGAAAAAAATAATATAAAAAGACCTGAACCAGTCCAGCTATCAAACAACTACTCCTGAAATTCACAATATTAATCCACCAAAAAGAAACAATTTCTTTTGTGCAAAAGCAGGCAAGACCTCACCTTATCTTGATGTCAAAAGTTCATGACTTCATAGATACCCTCGCAATCTTCTTAATTTGACTAACCCTAACCCTACCCCCCCAACACTACGGTCAATAATTTGACTCGTACAATCTAACCCTGTCCCCCTACTCTACGGTCAACATATATCATTTGGAATATTTCTCCCTTTATAGTTCACCCGCGGGTTTAGCATTTATAAATAATATTAAAATTCTCCGTGGGCTATAAAGGACCAGCAGGCGCCTATTCATGTCCCCTCATCTCCTCAAACACCAAACCCCATAACCCTAATTCCTAACTCCGGCGACCATAAATACCCCCTTGTTCAATATGTCCGATATTCTGGTAAACAGTGTCGGCAGCGATGGCTCCAGCAACCACCATGAACAACACATTAATATTGACACGATGATGGACTCCATCAGTGAGGAGTTTGCTAGCGCCGATTTGGAGGCGGTGAACCCCGACCCCATCACTGAGCTACGTGCCGCTGCAACGCCGGCAGCTCAGCGAACTGACGGTACTCTGAATGCCGCCGCCGTCGAGCCTCAAATGAACAGGGACCCGGGTTTGCTGCCAAACCTCAGCACGGCCGCCGTCTCAGCCTCCCTAACTGCCATCGCGCGACCTACGCCCAAGGGACTCCATTCCCACGACCTCCTGACCGCCGCCTACACCTGGGACGTCATCACGCTCTTAGTGCTCGGCATCCTCCTCTACGGCCTCTCCTTCGCCCTCAATGCGGTCCCCGACAAGTGGCTCGGCGCCGTGCGTGCAATAATGACTGCAGTGGCTTGCGCTTTGCTGCTTCTGTTGCTCCTCCTCGCCACCTTTGTTGGCTATGGACTGATTTTGCGGGACATCCATCACTAGCTAGAGCTAGGTATGTCTACTGCTATATATCTACGTTCTCCATATATATGATGCTCAGGGTGTTGTGTGCATGGCTCGTTGTTTTATATATAATATATATATACATTGTTGAGTCTGTTCGTCGTACGTCGGACTCGGTACGTACGGTTTGGTTGTTATGAGTTCTGGTAATGGCTTGATGCATAATGTAATATTGCTTATTTAGTTTCTTGAATTATGTACTGTTGTTGGATATCTGTGATCTTTTTTCTCT
The DNA here is from genome assembly GCA_037177215.1 of Asparagus racemosus. Classification (NCBI taxonomy): domain Eukaryota; kingdom Viridiplantae; phylum Streptophyta; class Magnoliopsida; order Asparagales; family Asparagaceae; genus Asparagus; species Asparagus racemosus. The sequence continues at coordinate 12,024 of JBAKGM010076365.1, read as the reverse complement.
TCTTATTCTTATTCCTGCTAAATATTTGTGATCTTTTTTCTCTTCTTATTCTTTTTCTTCTTCTTCTTGTTCTCCGCTTTCTACGTATAGCTTGTTGACTATAAACCGTCTCATAATTTCTCAGAACATATCCTAAACCTACGGTTCTGTCTGGATGCAAGGAATTGCTTTCAAATTCTAGAAATCTAAATCTGAAATTTTTATTCAATTTCAATTCTATTGTTTTGTAAAATATCATTATGATTTCAATTGCAGAATTTCAATTCCAAAATCACTGTAAAGGAAGGAGTAGAGTTTTAATTCTAGAAAATTTTGAATTTGATTAACAATATAGCGCATTTCAACTTATATTTCAATCGATATTCCACGGCTTAGATTGTCCATGCTCTTATTTATCAAGATAAAGCAGAAAACATGAGGGAAAGAAAAGAGCTTGGTCGTACCATTAAGCTTTTATTCAATTCTCGCAATTATTCGGCATACTAACATTTATGAATTTTTTTCAAAAATTAGAGACCAAATTTTATTCAAAAAACTTATATTACTGGATCTTAAACCCAACAACATATATAAATACCAGCCTGTGTTCGATATCACAATCCCATACAGTCTATATACATACTCAATTTTCAAAAAATGAGATAGATCACAAGCCTCAAAAAACAACAGAGAATAGTGTTTGTTAACTTGAAGAGACCTAAGTATACTATGCCGCTTTTATGCCTTAAAACTATATATTTCAGTGTCTTGTAATACGCATTACATCAAAGAAATAAAATATTTGAGATTCCAATCCTATATAATCCTGAGAATGGATGACAATATCGTAAACTACCCTCAAATCATCAATTTTGATATAATTTATATGCCCCTTATATTATCAATTTTGAGAAAAATAACCAAATCTAAGTATTTGTAAAACTACCCCTCAAATCATCAATTTTGATAATTAATATACACCAATCAATCATCAACTATAATAAGATAATCTATAGCTGAAATATAAAAACTGTCAACAAAATAGCCAATTTTTTGCTCACCAAGCTGATAATTTGTTACTTTTAGACGTATTTCTTCCTCAAAATTGATGATTCAGGGCAATGTTGCAAATCTAGGATTTGGGGGTAGTTTTGCAAATACGCATGATGTAAAGGATATATATGCAAATAACCCAAAAATAATTTGGGAGAGAAAGAGAGAGAGAGAGAGAGAGAGAGAGAGAGAGAGACAGAGCATTCGAATTTGAGAGAGACGAAGCGTTGAAACCCTAGGTCAAGGTCATCAGAGATCGATCAATGGCGTCGCCGGAGGAATCATCATCTAGCTCCGCCGCCACGCCGTCAGTGGACTCCTACATCGGAAGCGTCATCAGCCTCACCTCCAAGAGCGAGATCCGATACGAGGGCGTCCTCGTCAGCATCAACACCAAAGACTCCACCATCGCCCTCCAGAACGGTAGCCTACTCTCGATTTCTAGGGTTTACTCGATTTCGAAGTCGAGCGGGGATCTGAGTTCTTTGATTCGATGTTTTTGTTTTTGCAGTGAAATCGTTTGGTACTGAAGGGAGAAGGAAGGAGGGGCCTCAGATTCCTTCGAGTGAAAAAGTTTATGAGTATATTCTCTTTCGAGGTAGCGATATTAAGGTAAATTTGGAATATTTGGGAATTATTTGAATTTGCGTACTCAAATTGGCATGATTTGTGGATCTAGGGTTTTGAAATGTTTATGATGAGTAACTGAATGTTCTTATTAGAAAATTAAGTAAATTTGATCGGGAAAAGGAAAATAATTGATGTTAATCAGCGAAGTTCCTCGATTTTTGTTACACACACACATACATATATGTTTTTTTTAACATTGGAATTGGTTATATAGGGATTTATGTATGCCTTGTCAAACTTAGATGGAATAAAACCACTTGATTGTTTAATTTAATAAATTATAGTTAAATGTTTTTTTTTTTTTGAGTTTATTTGCCTTTGTACATGACTTTTTTCTCGCCGATCACAGTGCCTATTTCTTTACTAATAGACTGTCCATTAGATGCACTTTAGGTTGGTGAGCAGATGAGCTAAGGGTGCCGGTACAAAGTATTGGTGAATAACATACGTGGCGTATGTAAATATGATTTCCATAATCCATACACATTTGCTCGGAAAATGTAAATCGTCACGCGGTGCTAGATTGATAAATACAGGATGCTAGGCTAATAAAGTACGGGTCATAAGAATATAAACAAGCACTAGCAAAAGTTTAACTGAAGGGCGAAGGCTGATTATATTCTAATGCTTGGTGATCTATTATGTTGAATCTAGAACAGAGGAAGATAAGACTTTTAGCATGTCCCTCGACAGCTTGGGAATGAATATTTGAAGTTTTAAAAGTAATGACCCTTGGAAAAGAACTGATGGTCCATTTGTGGTAAGGTAGAGGATGGAATGGAAGAGCTTCTGAGGGACTCAACCTAGGTAGCACGGATATAGGCGCGGACAAGGACAAGGACGCGGTTACAGACACGGGACACGGAAAGTTTTTACATTGTAGGATACTAGGACACAACTATATATATAATTTACATTAGATCACATATTGAATCAAAATACATGTAACATTTGAATGTTTCTTTCTATTATCTATAACAATTAAGGATCAAGTTAAATCAAACTAAGAAATAGGTTTAACAACAAAAGTTTAGTTTTGATTGCATGGGAATATACGATGGGTATTTTTTAAATATTTAAGTAATGAGTTTCAGTTTTCGGGTTCAAAAACTGATTAGTTTTGAACCCAATATTATCAAAGAAACTAGTTTAGGGTGTACATATAAGCAATAGGGAAATAGGGTTTTTCTTTGAACCACACATGTCCATGGCTTGTCCACAGAGAATCCATGTCCGGCACGTGTCGACACTGACATGGCATCCAAAACGCTGTGCCTGAGTAACCTAGGACTCAGCTATCTTGAACTTTTCATGGAGCAATCCCAATGAAAATCTGGTCAGAGCTGTATGGACGAAGGTGGATTAAGATAGTCTAGAAATGCTAAAATATTACACCATTTTTTTCTCTTTCTAACCGATTATGCACATTTGCTGTCCAATTTTTTCCTTATTGACATGGAAGGGGGCATTCGTAGGGCAGTCAGTGTACCTAATTCAAATATGCCAAAGGAAACATCGGCCTAGTTCTAGTCAATGCACCTGTTTATAATTTGGAATGGTTTGTTGGAGCGTTCTATTGAGAATGACAACAAATTGATCACATGGGTAGTTAAAAAGAAAAGTAAAATGTTATTTCTGAATCAAACCAGTTGGCAATTGAGATATAATGTGATCTTCTCCTAGAGACAAGCATCGCTTGCTAACGGATTTCTATTTTTTCCTGCTCTTAAGCTGTGTTTGGCAATTCCAAAACAAGATTGGTCCATGTAGGGGTTTGTCCAAAAGAAAACTAGTTTAAGTGCTATCATTTGAACTAGAAAATAACTAATTCAAATTTGGCCAAAGTTTTACCAAACTAAAAACAAGTTTTTTGACCATGCTTGTATCCACTAAAACTAGTTCTTGAGTTCCCGAATTATTTTTAGTATTAGGATTAGGATAAGGTAGAAGGTTTATACTGTGATTTGGAATGATTCAAATAGGTGAATCATTTTGACTTCTATCTGTTCAAGGGCAGTACTGCAAAGTTGATAACAAGCACCCTGATATTCCTTCAAGACTTCTTGATTTTCACACTAAATTATGAAGATGATGTATGGAGGGAAAAATCAGTTATTATTCTTAAGCATAATTCATTCTATAACATGTGATGGTTAACTTATTCTTCTGCCAACCCGTCTTTGTGTTTCCTAACCATTTTTACACATTTGAATCATCTTCGTTGCCTCAGCACCTAGAGACTAAATCCTTAATATGTGAACATCTATTGCAGTTTTATCTCTGCAACATTTTCACTTCTAGGAGTTTAAACTTTTATAGATGCATTCTTTTTATATTTTTTTCTTTCTTTTCAGGATTTGCAGGTGAAGTCGGCATCTTCAGTTCCTCCAAAGCAGCAGACACATAATGATCCAGCCATTATTCAGGTAGTTATATGAGTTTATCGTGATCCAATTCCTCCATAGCAGACTTCTCTGTCTTTTCTACTGACACTACATTGTCTTGGTTTCCATTTTATATGTGCAGTCACAATATGCTTATGCACCTAGTAGTTCCCCCGTTGCTTCAGCTGGAGTTGGTGCTGTTGCAGGTCCAAGTTCTCAATCAGTGCACCAAGATTTCTCTAGGCAACAATTTCCGGATTCATTTTCCTTGTATCAGCCTGGTGCTCACATGAGTTCTTGGGCAGCTTCACCGTCTATTGCAAATGCAGAGGGATCTACGCATTCCCAAGGATATGCTAGTACATCAAGTGCCCAAGTTCGTGCCCACCAGCAACATATTCCTTTTCAACCCCAGTCTGTTAGTTTTCAGAATCCATCACAGTATGCTGAAGGTTATGCACCACCAAGCTTTTCAAATTTTCAAGAGGCTGCTACCTCTTTTCCATCTCAGTTTGCGATTTCTAATCCTTCTAATCCATTATCGTTACCTTCTCATTTACAAGCAAAGTCCTCTCTTCCTTTGTCTAATCAAGAAATGAACACTGTGAATATGATTGCCAACAAAGCTAGTCCTTCACAAACTTCAGTTCTTCCTATTTCATCAATGCCTTCTGCATCTTCAGTTTTGGGGTCTGCTTCAGGTCCAACAGCAATGCAGCCTCCTTTGTTAACACCTGACCAACTGACAAACTCTTTACCAGCAACAGCAGCATCTCTTCAGAGATTGTACCCTGAATTTAAAGATATGGGGGGTTTGTTACCATCATCAGCAAACTCACCGTCTCTTGTTTCCGGAATACCACAAGAGCCATTATTGCCATTGCCAACATCTAGCCAGCAGGTATGGTCATGTTCCCTTTTTGTTGAAGTAAACAACTTGCTTCACACTTGTATGGTTTCTCCTAACTATACATTATATGAAATCTAATGGCTGCACAGGTTGTTGCTAAAGTTACATATTTCTGTTTTCCAGGCGAATTTTATTTCTGTGGTTTCTGAAAAGTATGCACAGTTCCCTGGGTCCTGCTCATGTACTTTTTTGTAGGACCAACATACGTTAGCATATAACAAACTAGTGTCAGTCTTCTCTGAACAATAGATGTATCTGATGTCTGATATCTTCATAGTTGACACTTGAAGGAAACACATTTTGAACTTGTTGCTTATGGATCTATATATCATAAAAGTTCCTGTTGCAGCATTTGATTATAGCCGTCTCTTTATAATCATAAAATTTAGCACACGGGTTTGTATACTGGAGATATTTTCTATATGTAAAATGTGTTCCTTGAGACTCTAACTCGTCGACACTCAAAATTAACATTTTTATTTGCTGATCGTGCCTGAGAGGACCATCTCGGGTGATGACTGTTGAGATAGTCAAGTCAACATCATAGTTGAAATTTAATGGTAATATCTTGTGTTTACTAAAGTTAGTGCTGTCTGACTTAAATATCAGGGCGAGCATGGAGTGCCAAAGTTTACTGAAGAATTTGACTTCTTGGCCATGAACGAGAAATTCAACAAAGATGAAGTCTGGGGTTCGCTTGGAAAAGAAAAACAAATAGGGTCAGGTGGAGATGGAGCAGAACATGATACATTTCATCATGATGTTAGATATGGTGGTGGTTACGGACAAGATCCCCCCAGGCCAGGAAGCAAAGTAAGCTTTGATCTTTGCATAAATTTTTTTTCTGTGTAGTTCAGCAGAGTTTATAAAATTAAAATATGGTCTCTTTAAAGAATCAAACATTCAAAAGTATAGTGTAGTGATTTTCACTGCTTATGTTCCTGTATAGTGGATATCACGTGATGTCATGTGACTTGGTTTAATTTTTGCTAGTGACTCGATTATTTGCATCTGAAGGTAAAGTCTTGTATCCAGCTTTTGGCTTTTACCAGGTCATAATTAACCTGTTAAAACTACTTGATAAACATCATGATTCATGGCAAATTTCCTAAAGATGCCAATTAAGCAACAGTTTTGCATAAAGGAAATTTTGACAGCCTGTTGAAATAAATGTTAAAAACTAGAGATTGAGCATAAGATATTATTGTGTATTTGATGGTGCTTCATTTCATGCAGCCTGTGTATAACAAGGATGATTTCTTTGACACTCTCTCTTGTAATTCCCTCAACCGAGGAGGATGGAGTGGACGGTCCAGGTTGTCAGAGCGAATGAAACTTGACACAGAAGTTTGTATTTACTTCACTTTCTTCTTTTGAAACCATATTACTTTATTCAAAGGGCTTTTTAACAATGACCCTTTTTTTTGACAGACTTTTGGTGAATTCCAGCAGAGGCCTCCCATGGGTCACAGACCTCATGGAAACTACGGTCCTCCCCATGGAGGATATTATAGAGGTTCGTATAATAGAGGGAGGGGTTATGGATACTATGGGGGCAGAGGTCGTGGTGGGCCCTTTAGACCCTTTTAGTGAAGTATTTTCCTTTACAGTTGCTTTGAGGTATGTGCTTTATGAAACTTCATTAGTTTTTCTCTTAATGCAAGGGATATAGCTGTTGACCAATCCCACTCTCGTCTGTTATCCCCTTAACTGTTGTTCGTCATATGAGCCTCTCTTTGTAACGAGAAACTGTTTGAAGAATGCCTGTCTTTTTCTTTCAAGGCTCTTCTTCTGACCTCTTGTGAAGATATATTCAATGTTGTCAGTTTTATGATCTTAAGGCTAGCTTGGTTCCTGCTAGTGAATCTGAATACAAACATGTGTACATGTCTGTAGAATCTTTGTTTTAGATGTATCATTAATTGGCCTTATGGATGTATGTTTACTGTATGATGCTGGTTTCTTTATATTTTCTATAATTTTGTGGAAACATTTCACATAAGTCCTCTATTCTTTGGTTTAGAATCGCATTTCCACTCCAATTTGCAAAGTCCATCACAATGTTCTTTCTGTTAAAAAAAATTATCAGTACCTCCCTTTCATGAACTCATGACATTGCGGTGACCACTTTTACTATCTGGTGGTGAAGGTCATTTGATCTAAAACACAGCGGGGCTTATGATCACTTTATAAACATTAGAGCGTAGTCATGTGATTGTAGTCCACATATGGATGGGCTACGCGGAATTTTCAAATCCGCCCTGGCCATCCAATGCAAATAGGCAATTGGATTTTCGTGTATGGTCCAAGGTATTGGAAATGAATCAGATGATTGTAGATGCACTTAGCATGGATAGCTGTTAGAGAGGGATCTTCAGCAGGAGCAAAGTAAAACGAAGATTGTTTAGGACTTTTTATTTGCACGTTTGCTTTCCTTTACATGGTTGATCCTAGAAGTCAGAAGACGTATTGTGGAAAATTTTTACTCAATGGAGACTGTTTAGTTTCGATACTTTTGGCCTCGGAATAAGAATGCACAAGTAACTCATGTTGCCTATCTGGGTTAACTGGTCAGAAGAGTTAAATTTTGGTAATAACTTCAGTCTTGAAACTTAGATTGCAAGAAGCTTCACATATTGGATCTTTTGTTTGGAACCTGCACAAGTTGGCGCCCTCCCTGGAAAATAACGAGTAAATTACAGAAACATTTCATCCATTTATAGTGTCAGTTTCAATTGCTGATTCAAATTTGACGTAAATCTTTGTTGATTCTATTTGTGCAGTTGAATGAGAATACAAAAATGTAACAGTGACCCTTTACGAGGATTCTATTATTTAGGTTAAGACTAAGAGAGGAGAAAGTATCCCATGGGCTAGGTCCATGGATGAATGGCAGACCCATGAAATCATAACCATTAGATCCTCTTGAATCTGGACACAAATCTCAAAATGCAAGCGATCCAAGGGTTGAGATTCCATGGGTCTGCCATTTATCCATAGACCTGGTCTATGGGATACTTTCTCCTAAGAGAGACCATTCTTTATTGACCCTCTAGCCTAAGACAAGAATATTCTCTTCCTTTGAAGCTTCCTCTCATCAACATCTTCCAATGTGTGGGGCCCTAATCTACTGCTAGAACATCTCAACTGGGAGCGTCGTTCACATTAGGGACAGGGCTGCTTTTGTTGCTGATCATTCCGTTGTTTCTCTCTTCATCTGGGCCAGTTTGCCTGTATTTTCGCTCCGATGCTGTCGCGAGTATAAAACCAAGTATGAGAATTATAGTTGCAGCTGCAAATACAGCCGACCCAATAAAAACACCATCTTTGACGATGTAGCATTCTCCGTTCATCCATCCTTCGCCGTAAAGCTGTTTATTGTTCATGCTCGATCCTGTGCCCAGCAGAATTGCTGCCAGTGCAAAGCTGGTCCTGTTAAAAGAATAGGAGTGAATTACAGAAAATCTCTAAATCCTCTTAAGGTTTTAAATGTGTCGGTCCCTTTGTTTCAGTTTGGATAAATTTATAAAAGTACCGCGAACTGTAGGGGTTTTGCATGAAAGTAGTGTAAAATTTTTATTAGAAAACTTATGATGATTTTTTTCCCCTTTCTTTCACGAAACTATCATGTTTGAGGGTAAGTTGTCACATGTTACACGCTTCACGTTTATTTTTCTTTCTTTCTTTATGGTTTTGCCTTTATGTACTTATATGTCGTCTTCAACATTATCATCTTTCCCTCCTTTATTTTTAAAGAATAGTTTATACTTTTTATCCAAACTATTAATGCCATTTGCAACAATTTTCAATAGTTCAATAGTTGTGAAACAGTTTTCTCTAAGTAGAATTCTTTTTGCAGTTCTGTGCAAACCCTCCAAAGTTTACGGTAGTTTCGCGAAATTTGCCCGCTTAATCTCTAGAAAATTAAATTAGAAGCAAAGGCGGAACTGTGAACGAATTTTGAAGACAAAATAGTAAAATACCAAGATAGGACCAAGAAGACGATTGGCATAAATATATTTCTCCTAGGCTTGTTATCTCTCGACCGCATCCTTGTGGCTGCGACCGAAGTTCCTGCAACCTGCGCTACGAAGAGGCAGACGACTGCAGCGATGCCCAAACCAAAAGCAGGGCTCCTCGGCAAATAACACAGGCTCCCGTCGACTCTCATCTCCTCGGCCTTGGACTTCTTGAATTCCGCAGCGATGCAACAGGCGATGGCGGCAGCACCGAGAAGGATGACAAGGGCAGAGAGTATGACCGGAGTTGTTCCATACCGGGGCTTCTCCATTTCGGGTTAGGTTTCCTCTTGAGGAGGGAAGAGGGGAGTTTAGTTAGGTTATCCTTTGAGAGAGTTTTTGGGCTGTCTCTTATTGGAGAGTTTTGCATCGCTTGAAGAGGAGGGAGATTGGTTGAATTGTCTCGTTTGCTTGGTTTCTTTCTTTCCTACCAAGTTGCATAGAAGACTTGAAGACTTTGGTTGGGGCATAGGCCTTTCCTTTTCTTCAGAGCTGGACAATTTGGAATACTAAATTGAGTCCTATTGGCAATGGGAAGGTTAGAGAATTCCATTCTCTCTCTCTCTTCCATCCTTTCTATTTCATCCTTTATTATTATTATTATTTTTTTTTTTTTGGGAAAGGAAAGCAAAGTGTGGGCCCAAGTGGGATCCAATTAGGATTCAAGATGATGAGGTGATCTCATCATAACATTACAAGATGATGAGGTGATCTCATCACAACATTAGTAACTATCACTTTGGGAAACCCCATTAATTTGGTGAATTACACTTAAATACCCAAAGTTTGTCTAATATAGCACCAAAATACCCAAAATTTAAAACCTTACACTTAAGTACCCTAAGCTTCAAAAAGTTGCACTTTGATACCCAAATACGAACATGAGAATTTCGCCCCGAAAATTCTCATGTGACACTCATATGCTATTTTAAGAACATTTTATTCCTTATTTTTTTGTTAAATCTATTGCTAAACCACTCGAATCTTACTTTAAACCTACCCTAATTCTATCTTAAAATAGCATGCGAGTGGCGTGTGAGAATTTTTATGGTGAAACTCTCACGTTTGCATTGCATTGGGTATTGAAGTGCAACTTCTTAGAAACTTTCGGTATTCAAGTGTATGGTTTTAAATTTTCGATATTTTGATGCAACATCGGGCAAACTTTGGGTTTAAGTGTAATTACTCCTATTAATTAAGATATCATTTGAAGTCCGAAATAAATAGAAATGTTTGGAAAGTGATCCAGTGGGAGTTGGCTGCTGTGAGATTTTTCCCTGAAAAAATTTCACATGCAATATATAAATCACAAGAGTGGTTAATGGGAGGCCTCTTCTGTGTTAATACATTCAAAATCAAGTATTTGACTTGCACCAATTCTCAAGTTTTCACTCAAAATGAATTACAATATCCACTAAATAATAGACAATTGAAATTAAAAATTAGAGTTTTATTGCATTTTGACAGCGGAAATGATCTGAATTCATAGGATAATGCATGTAGTATTACTTTTTTCTGTACTATTCTTGTAGTCAAGTGAATGATATATATGGATCTAAGTAGACGTAAGCGGATTCGGTAAGTCTAAAATAATATCAAAAGTTTACTTTATTTAAAACTATTTAACTTACATTAGTAATACCAATAAGTTCAAAAACAAACTCTTGATAACTAATATGTTCAAAAATACTGATACAACAATCTTTTATGTACTAGAGTTTTCTATTAGATTGTAAATTGTGGGTAAATGTCCCCACTGAACTTATTTTGCTTTTGAGACCTAGTTTTAATATTACCCCCAATTTTATTGTTCTTGAGACCTAACTTTAAAATTGGCCACATCTCCAATATTTTATTGTCCTTGAGATCTACCCTTAATATTGCCCGATGTATAGGGGCTGTTTGGTTCAACAAAATTTTTAGCATTTGAGGTGGATTGGAGAAAGAACGGCACATTTTCATTTATGGGATTCTATGTGGATTTGCCAAATCTTACAATTTAGAGAGGATTTGCCAAATGCTAAAAATGTAAAGTTTTGATATTAAATATTCATACATTTTGTACTTTTTTATATTTTAGAGTTTGAATCAAATAATAAATTATAATTTCTAGAATTTGCTTTCCTCTAATCAAGTTGAACCAAACATAAGATTAGAAATTCCAAAATATGTTAAAAATACATAGATTTTAAATTATTGACAAGATTATAAACCCTATAATTTTAAGATTTGAACCAAACAGCCCCATATCTGACCATTCTTGCTGACGCGTCAAGTGAGGACTTCTGTCCAAAGGAAAAGAAGAAAAGAGTGCACTTAATGAATCTCTTGAACCATGTATCTTATCTGGTTCTACTCATTTTTTGCCAATATGAGTTATTTCTTCGTAAAATAGTATAGCTTTTAATTGAATCATCATATTCTTTAATCTTTATGTGATCTATAAAAATTGTAATTAATTAAATGAAACGAGTTGATGTAATATCCCGTATCCAATTATGAGGCCAATTCTTTATGTGAGATAGAGATTGTCATTAGTCACCCATATTAGCCGATAAAGCTCGGATATGTTTTCTTTCACTCATGAGATTTGCAGCAGTTGCTAGACTAGAGTTTTTAGATGTATCCTTCTGTAGTCACTACCAAACAAAGAGAAACTAGTGAATGCCAAATGGAGCTGATATTTTTTTTCACAAAGAAAAATGCCAATTATATTTATAGTAGTTGTACAATTATTGTAGGGGAGAAAACCCTTAACTTTGGATGATTATATGAACGCCCCCCGTAACTTTCAAAATATCAGAAAACGCCCCCTTAAGCATAGGGCTTATCACAAAACCCTCATTTAACCTTCACATTTTATCAGGAAACCCTGTTTGATTTTGATATTTTATTAGAAAACCCCCCCAATTTTACGGGGGTTTTCTAATAAAATATCAAAGTTAAAAGGGGTTTTCTAATGACCCCTAAACTTAAGGGGGTTTTCTGATATTTGAAAAGTTAGGGGGTTTGGGGTGGTTGTTTTGCGTTTAGAACAATCACCCAAATT